>VYZU01059039.1:0-45031 GCA_013401355.1 Ceyx cyanopectus
GTAATATCCTTTATCATACTCCTCAAAGCTGAGTTCTGCTAAAAGAGAATCCAGTGGGTATTTTTAATTCCACACTTGCATGAATTAGAAGAACATCTTCTAGCCTTCTCAGAAGACAATTCCAGCATGACTAAGATCTGGAGAGGTATCTCACTAGTAAGTGCACAGCTGTTCTGTGGCACCCTGCCCACTGCACACCCCGGGCTACTCACTGACCGATATAACACGGAGGTTGACATCCTCTGGCTGCAGTGGGTACGCGCTGGTGCACTGCAGGAAGCAGAAGTTTGGGTTGATGGGCTTCACAATCTGATAAACCTGATGCATTGTGTTCATCGACTGCATCCCACTGGAAATCACCATTGGACGACCTAACCAGTATAAAACATGCACTTGTTTTGTCCTAGGTTTGTAAGAAAGCTACACAACATTAAATTAAATTCTTGAAGCATTAAATTAACTTAGTTAATATAAAAGGAAGCTGTATTAACCTATCTTTTTCCAAGTCTGAGGGTGATTTTTTTCTAGACGTACTTCACAGTTTCTCCAAAATCAACTGGAGGAAAGACCTAGTAACTGGTCCACTGAGACACAGTGATGCTTACCAAGATGGCTCCAAAGAAAATGTTTACCTTTCTTTGCAGTCTTTTCCAAATATGGGAAATTATTTGTATCTCCCGATCCTACTTTGAAAAATGGAACATCCAGTTCATGTAGAAATTCAACAGCCATCTATAAAGAAAAGAAATAATGAAATTTTAACATACCACCTCAGCTCGATCAAAGATAAACAATTGCCGTGCTGGGAAATAAACTCTTCAAAACAGCAAAACCAAAGTTTAATTATTTAGGTTACATATAGATATTTATCTCCTCAAAATACATTGGTCCTGAAATAACATTTACTATTCCAAGGATATTAGTTCCTGACTTCCCTCCAGATGAAGTATTATTGAGGTACCTTCTTTTATACTTTTACTACAAAAAATTTTCCACAGGTTTTTCACCAGGATCCCTGTCTCAAGGCAGTCTCTTTGGCCTCCCAGCCACAGCTGGTCAAGCAAGGTGTAGGTACAGCTGCTTAGTACAGGTGAGTTCTGCTGCTCCTCTAACTGCAAGATGAGCTTCCAGGTCATGGCATTCTTGAACTTTTTTTGGCACTACAAGAGAGAGCAACTACCTGCAGATGGGAACATGTCTTCCTGCCATGTACTTCCTGCAGGAAAAAAATACTAAACCAACTAAAAGTACTAAAACACAAATAGAGTGCTTAAAACTACAGGTCGTTTACCTATCTGTTCCTCTGAAAAAACTGTATATTGAATGAGCACCGGAAAAAAAGCAAGAGCCCAAAAAGGGAAATACAAAATAGATTTGCTTCTAGGAGAGATAGTTGGAAAATATAAACAATGCCAAAGAAAACATTAGAAAAATCTGTTTATTTGAATGTTCATTATATTCTGTCCTGTTCTAAAAACAGTCCATGCAATACTTAATAGAATTAATGAATTAGTGAAGTAAAAAAAATCAGTGTTTCATCAGTAAGTGGTCTTTTACAAATTTATACTTTTAAGGAAGAAAATCTCAAACCTATCACAGGCAAGAGATACTGAAATCCTCCATTCACATCAGGGGGAAACAATGAAATTACTCCCTAAGTTTGTCCCCTTTCAACCAACCACAAACACTTTTAATTTCCTCATCTCATTCCTTCTTGCAATCAAATTTACTGAAGGACACAGAAAGAGTGAAAAGAGAATCACACATTCTTTGGTGTTATTTTTTTATCATCATGATGCAGATTTAGTTTCGTGTACCTAGGAAGCGTAACATCTCTTTAATGTAGTTTACTCACTAAGATGCATTGTGCATGAAGACAATAAATACACAGTATTAAAAAGCCACAGATGTAATCTGAGGAGTTTGCACAACATTAAATGTGATAGACAGACAGACCCATATCTAAGGCCACTCTTCATTAGGTAAGTATCTCTTGAAGATGGGCAGGTTTTGCTTAACAGGCTCAAGGTACAGGAAATAACCTCAAATAGCAGGAACAACATTAAAAGGAGTGGTTCAATTGGATTCTGGTTTTGTCTCCAGTACACACTGGAACAGAGTAGACAAAGAAGTTACTCATAGCATGTATATTTACTTAATGCATCACTTCATTGATTTCCTCATACAGTTAAACACTCAATTTAACATCTTCAGCATAGCTGCTGAAGTTATTCTCAAAGACTTCATACATCGCTTCATGCCATTAAGTTCCAAACCCACGTCTTGAAGAACATTTAGGAGTTGTGTAATGTAATTACTGTTTAAAAAAGAAAGCACCAACCTTATTACCAATCCTCTTAATTAGCAGATGAGGACACACAAAGGAACCTAGCATCTTGATAAAAAGAACGGTCCCAGAGAAGGAAAGTGATCTGAGGTGCTGCATGTGAAAGGTGTTTTGCATTGCACTGTAGTCTTTAGGAACTAAACATTTTAACATCAGAGTGTGATTTTTTTTCTCCCAAATGGGTTTTAAGATCCCAGATACAAAAGTCCCAAGACTATTGGACTTAATTACTCTTTTCTTAAAGGAGTAGGTGATGTTCAGCAGGTCTCCTAGACAGAAAGTTCATAGAATATATTGGGTTGGAAGGGACCTCCAAAGGCCATCTAGTCCAACCCCTCTGCAATAAGCAGGGACATCTCTAACTAGGTCATGTTGCTCAGAGCCTCCTCAAGCCTGGCCTTCGATGTCTCCAGGCATGGGGCCTCCACCACTTCTCCGGACAACCCATTCCAGTGATCCACCATTCTCAGATTAAATAACTTTTTCCTAATGTCTGACCTAAATCTACCCTTTTCTAGCCTAAAGCCATTACCCCTTGTCCTGTCACTGCAAACTCTTGTAAACAGGTTTTGTAGTAACAGGACCAGGCTTTAAGATAGATAAACAGGCTTTAAGATAGATAAAAATAAAAGAAACATCACAACACTCTTTTCACAGATCTTATTTCTGAGTCTGTGCTACCAGGCTATTGCAATACATGCAAAACACCTTTTATATCTCCTTACCATGAGCAATTCTGTCTGATGGTAAGGAGAGTAAGGTAATTAACAAATCACCTTAAAACATTAAGTAAATTCCATCCTTGTCCCATCCTGGATAAGGCTACTTGCAGAAAGATAGGGACATTGTTGTGCTTGCCTCCTGCAAAAGTGGCTAGTTTACTTCTGGAGGGCCTCTTTCAGTTTGCTTCCCCGTAATTTCTAGGCCATGAGGGACAGAAAAAGAATCTGTAATCTCTAATTTGTATTGACTTTAACTATTACCTGATCTTGCCCACGTACACATGTCAGCTGTACATTGCATTTGTCAATACTGTAATTAACATCACTGTGAAGCAGGCAACATGCAAGATTTAGAGTACACATTTCTTAATGCAGCAACAGACTGAGTTTCATAGAGTTCACAAGCTGGTTACCAATTGTTCAAGAGCCCCCTGACAAAAATTAGTAAATGCTTCAGGAGTTCTTGAGCAAGGTGCAGACCCTCTCTGAGACTAGTAAAAGAAAAATTAGTATTAGCATTTCTGTTTGCTTAGAAACACCAAATGAGGTCCACTAAATATCAGAAAGGAAGAGAGGAAGATAATTAAGATAAGAAAGAAATGTGATTTAAATGCAGAGGGATGTTTGAAATGCTTAGAGCCAATATACCAGACACCACCAGATAGCAGTCAGACTGCAATTTTGATCTTAACTCTCAACACCTTGATCATTTACGGAGTTCAACTGAGGCCTTGTCTTTGACATGATAAGTGTATAAATCACTGAGCACATATGTCGAGTCTCTAAAACATTCAGCTATAGGCTCAACCACTGTAGAGACACAAATGTGGTCCACTAGCAGTACAGTTACTCTAGTTTCAATGTTCACACATATTTATCATTCTTTTTCTGTAAGAATGATCATGCCCAAGTAATAGACAAAGCTGCTGAACTCTGCATGTCATTCCAGCATGGCTTACCTACCTCATCCATGCCAGAAGCTGTGAAGAAAATGCCAATCTCCTCTGCATATTTCTTTAGCTCTCTGTATTGGTCATGACTGAACTCCAAGTAGCGCTTGTGCTCCCCATAGGTCTTTCCCCAGGAGTGTTTAGAGGTATAGGGCCTCTCTAAGGCTTTCTTGTTGAATTTGTACTCCAGTTCACTCTTTTGGAACTTGGCACAGTCTGCTCCACAGTCCTGCAAGTAGTGGAAGAGCAAGTGAAAACTGTACCTATCCTGAATTTGAACACAAAGAATTTGCAACGAACATGCCCCTTTGCAGTGGTGTTTTCACATGATCATCAGACATGACAGGAAGGGTATGAACTCAAGAGTAACACAGAAGGCCTTTTATGTCAAAATTCCCTTAGAGGTAGTAGAGCAGCAGTCTAAAATTCTAAGACTGGAAAACTGAAGTGCCTCTTGTTACACATGCGACTTATTTGAAGAGCTGATTTCTATGGCATTTTCCAAGCTCAGCTGTCACACAATTTTACATGAAAAAAGTGACAGGATTCTGTACAGCAAGGAGAATGAATAAGAAATTTATTTGAAGGAACACAAATGGTTAAATTGTCACTATGCTACTTTGCACTTACTGAATACATTAGCCCATACTTCTCCTTCAATGATAATATGATACTATAACATGAGTATATCTAATGTATATAATACCAAATCTTGAAACAGCTTGGCTTTCTCACTACACCTCAGAAATACCAGATGAAATCAAGTCAAAATGGAGGTTCATTGGGCACAGTTCAACAGTTACCTGTTTCCTTCTATATTCACAGTTAGTTCATGACACAGCTGAAGGTGTGCTATAATCTGTCTGTATATTCGCACCTCTGTGTGCCCGGCAGGGGACCGGGGATTCCTGAAAGCTAGTACGATGTGATCACGGTCTGTGAGATACAGACCGAAGGCTGAGCACCCGTTTTCTCGGCTCTCGCCACAACTGTCTCCTTGCAGGCACTTTATTGTTAACATTCTTCCTGTAACTCGTTCTACCCTTCCGATGCGGTGCCACAGCCCGGAGAAGATGCTCCTCGTCGGGAATGTCCCCCATGGGATGGGAGTCCTGCCCTCCCCAGGCTTTCGTGCCCTGCCGGTGCCCTGCGGCTCTCGCTCACCCCACCTCGCTGCCTGCTCCATCCGAGTGAGCGGCCCGCCCAGCCATCGGAGAAGGAAATCTGACGGAGCCTGGGCAGGCCTGCTCGCCGCGGCGCCCCACTGCTCCGGCAACGATCCCGTCTCCCCTACCGCCCCGCTCACCGGAGGCAGCGATGCCCCGCGCGCACCTTGACCATGCGGATCATGCGCTTGGCGATGTCCAGGTCTCCCTGGTGGTTCTGCCCGATCTCCGCGATGATGAAGCAGGGCTGATCGCCGCCAACGCGGCGCCCAGGACACAGCTCGAACTCGCGCGACATGATAGCTCCAGCCCCACAGACCGCGCCACTGCGCCGGCGCTGCCCAGCTGGCGGCGACACCGCCTAGGCCCGCAGTGGGCAGCCAATCGGTGCCGCGGCGGACGGGCCGGGAGCCGCCGCCGTCTGGTGCTGGGCGCTCTTGCGAGCAGGGTGGGGCGGGGCCGTTCTGCTGCTGGGCCGCCAGGTGGCGCCGGGCGGGCGGGAATGCTAGGGAGGCTGTTGGTGAAGCGCCGCCGGTTCTGTGGCACCGTACGCGCGGGTAAAAGGGCGGAGTTAGGATAGTGGCGGTGTGAGGGCAGCGTGCTGGGCTGTCTGAGCCCTGGCTGACTTGCCTGTAAGCGCCGGCACCGCGTTCATGTTCTGTCGAAAGCGAGTCCGGCACCTCCGGGGCGAGGACGGCCGCCCTCAGGAGCCCGGCCGTCGGGTCCCTGAGCTCGGGACTGGCGGAGATGCCCCGCAACAATATTTGGGATTTTCACACCATTTTATTTGAGTGGATCCCACTGTTCTGTCTGCATTCCGATTTTGCTTTAAAATACGTATATAAGCAAAGTAAGACTATTTCAAGACAAAAATAATTAAGAACTGTAAATAATAAAAGTGCAAGCCTATGTAAAATGAAATTGAATGTATGGATAAAATATTAACTCCTTTTCCCTGGAGCAAACTAGGTTCAAACTAGTAAGTACTGCTGTAGTTTCAACTAAACAGCATCGTGTAACTGGAGACTGTAACATTAAGCAATGCTACACATCCCCTCTTTCCACTCCCAACTTTTTGCATTCATTTCCTGCAACTTGGCTGTGACATCTTGACCAGGAGGGCAGTTAATTTCTTCCAGAGCTTTAAGAATAAAGAACATTGTAATGAAAATTTCTAGGTGTGAAATAAAAATCTGTTAAACTTGAGGTGCAGGTTTCTGTATAAATGAAAGCAGGTTCTGCAGATCATATATACTAATGGAATAGCTTAATGTACAGTATGTTTGCATTTATTGCAGGTAGTGGTTTACCATAACTATTGGATAACTACATTTTTAACTCCAATAAACATAACCTCAGATCTCTATGTTTTAAGATAATGTTGTAAATCAGAAATTAAACCAGACCAAGCTATGCTACATGGACAAAGTCTACCCACCATTCTGTGTGATCTCAAAAAATGTTAAATTGCCTCCATTTTTCCTTTCCTCCAATTCTTCCTCTTGAAGGACAGAGAGCTACTGGAGAGAGTCTAGCACAGGGCCACCAAGATGATTAAGGGAGTGGAGCATCTCCCTGCTGATAAGAGGCTGAGGGAGCTAGGGCTCTATAGACTGGAGGAGACTGAGGGAGGACCTCATCAATGTCTATCAATATGTTAAGGGTGAGTGTAGGGAGGCCAGAGCTAGACTCTGCTCAGTGTCATCCAATGACAGGACAAGAGTCAATGGGAGTAAGTTGGGGCACAAGAGGTTTAGGGTCAACACAAGGAAAAACTTTCTCACAGTGAGGGTGACGGAGCTCTGGAACAGGCTGCCCAGGGAGGTTGTGGAGTCTCCATCTCTGGAGACACTCAAAATCCACCTGGATGCGTTCCTGTGTGACTTGGTCTAGGTGATCCTGCTCTGGTGGGGGGGTTGAACTAGATGATCTTTCTAGGTCCATTCTGACCCCTAACATTCTATGATTCTATGCTTCTCTTGGCCAAAACTGGTAAGACTGTAAAGTGTTGAATTGCTGGTGTACTTACAGTAATCACAGGGTTTTTTTCTTTAATACAAATGTGTATATTTGTTTGGAGAAAAAAACACGAATTAACAGCTCTGAAAAAAGAAATACTTTGTTCAGAAGTATTCACATGCTTAGTTACTCCACACTCCACTTCCTCCAGGGCCTATATGGTTTACTTTCTGTCTTCCTCCACTATCTCTTCTATATTTTGAAAGATTTAAAAAGCTACAGACCTTTAAAAAAAAACCTCTTGGACTCTAAACATAATTTATAAACACTCAAGAATAACATTACTGGCTCTCATGGGAGATAAACAGCAGCCGCATCTAAATGAATTGGCTACAGAAATCATTTATCATGGAAGTGAACATTTGTAAGGTTATTAATGCCCCCTGTTGAGATTGTTGAGGTATAATTAAATAATAATTTTATAATTAAAAGGCAATATACGGGTGGTGAATTGTGAAATATGTTCACTTGATTCGTGTCAATGCTAAAGCAATGCAGGGGCAGGATGGTGGAGTGTGACCCTCGCTGTGTATGTAATCCTTAAACTACAGTCTGTCTGTTGGGTGGGGTGTGTATATAGTTCTTGCCTCTTACAGAGGCCCTCGATGTTCTAGTGCACCAGTTTAAACCAGTTCTGTTGCTAACTGCATGGTGTTGGGCAAGAAAAACCTTTTAAAGCGCAAGTGTGAGGGTCTGGGGTCACCTGAGAGTCTGGGATCACCCTGAGGGCAGGCCGAGGATGACTACTTACTTCTTCTAACGATCACCAGATAAAGGTGCGGAAGACCCCAAGAAGAAAAGAGAGCATGTGCTAAAGGAGATACCCCAATTCCTAGGAATCATTTACATAAGATCACCTTTGTTTTGGAAAGAGCTATGAATATGTATTAGCAGAGGGAATAAATACCAAAACAGTAAATGCACGGTGTGCGCGTCTTGGTAGAGCAGACTCCCAGCACATCCAGTGCTGATTGCTTTTTTCTATTTACTTAATAAATTGTAGACTTTAATGAAAAATTCCTGTTTTGAGCAAAATTGTTTTTTACATGAATTAAGGCCAATGGAAGTGGGTAGTGTCTATCTGATACAGATTGCTGGAGAAATGCAAAACTGTGTTGGTGGAATAGGCTTGATCAAAAAAGCTAGAAGTTAAGAAATAATGTACCAGATATGATGGAGACGTGTAGATGTTAGGTTATTATCACCACTAGAAGCTGTTATGTAATGTAAAGAGCTCAAATTAGTTGTTATGCCAGTTACTTCAGCAATCAAAATCATGGAATGATAGGAGAGTCATTACAGTTCTTTCTGTTCACCCTGCTCTTTAATCCCTGATATGACCAAAAAACAAAAAAAAGACTGGAAGTATGTGACTCCTAGAGTGGAAAGGAGACTGTGGCAGTGGAGTTAGGGTAGTCAGGATAACATTAAACTTGGAAATGAGACAGTGAGAATATCAGGAAGGTCTCCATGTGCTGGTGATATAAAACGTAGGATCAAAGCTCTCTCAACAGTTCTACAGATGCAAGTTGAAATATTATGGGAAAAAAGAAAATTAAATAAAAACAATCAAACAAACAAACAAAAAAACACAAACAAACAAAAACACACAAAAAACCAAAACAACGACAAAAAAACCAAACCAAAACCAACAAACCAACAAAACAAAACAAAACAAAAACAAAAACAAACAACCCAAAACAATGAATAACCCTACTCCTTGTCTCAGAAAGTAGGAAAGGTGGGAAATTTGCAATTTCTTGGGCACATATTTTGGAAATATTCCTGACCAGAAGATTTATCCATTTTTTTCATTCAGGATCCTTTTGCCAAGTGATGACAATATATTAATTTTGTATGGAAGATTAGTAATCCAGGGGAAATCCAGCTGCAACACTTTGCTAGGTGATACAGATTGGTTTTTAAAACTAGATTTCCCATTATAAGACTAGATATGTATGTAACAAGTTATGGCTTAGGCTTAGGGTAGCCTCCAGACCGATAAGAGATGCTCTCTGTTAACCCCCCTCCCTTCCCATTGGGGAATAGAAAAGGAATGAGAGAGACTTAGTGATTAGAAAAGGAAACTAAAATAGTTTTAATGAAAATGAAATTAAAGTAATAATTCAATATATACACATATGTACAAACCTAATACTGAACCCAACCCCCTGATGGTAATTATGTCACGATCACTGTTGCTGTGGAGTTGGCACAGGGAGAGTCCCAGACTGGGTCCAGCAGCAGATGGGAGCTGTGTTCAGGAACTGGATTCTGGCACTAGGTTCAGGAACACACCGATCGGGAACGAAAGCAGTATGGACAGAGTCCTCCGTAGTGCTCCAAGGGGGAGAACCCTGCCAAGAGAGGAAAAATGCCGAATGACCTGAGCTGAGAGCCCTGAGCTGAGAGCCTTACCAGGCCTAGCCTAGCGATCGTCCAGATCTCACAATTTTATACACCGGATAAGAGGTATATGGGCTGGAATCCCTCGTTGGTCAGTTTGGGGTCCCCTCTCCTCTCCTCCCTGAAGGAGTGGCCTTTCACTGTCTGTACTCCCAGTGTGTTACAAGATCCATCAGTACCTTGGTCTGCACCTCAACCCTTGGCAGTGACTCTGCCCATGGGGTGTTGTCAGTGCCAACAGCAGCCCCTGCCTGTGACAACAGGCTGCTGGCTGCAGACAGGGCACGGGGGAGAAGAACAGAGTTGAAAAGTAAAATCACTGAACAGAATTAGTTCTGTTCTCACTCAAACCAGGATACCAAGCTTCAGCAAAGAAAATTCCATCAGATATACATAAAAAATTCTTCAACACAAGAACAATTAAACACTGGAGTGCTTAGGCAGTTGTGAAATCTCCATCCTTGGAAACTGGTACTGCTCTTAAAAGGTGACTACCAGATGATCTCCAGACCCCCACTCCTAACTTACATGATTCCTTAGCTCCCCAGTGATGGGACAGCTTGCATGACTGGCATGCTGTCATGGACAGGTATGTACAGGAAAGACAGACCAGCAAAGCAAGGTGGTAGAATTGCTCTTTATGTGAGAGAGCAACTGGAATGTACTCTGTCTAAGGGGGGATGAAGAACATATTGAAAGTTTATGGGTAAGAATTAAGTGGCAGGCTAATATGGATGACACTGTTGTGGGTGTTTACTACAGGCCACCTAACCAGGAAGAAGTTGATGATGAGACCTTTTAAAGACAGATGAAAGCAGCCTCACCGTTACATGCCCTAATGCTTATGGGGAATTTCAGTCACCCTCATATTTGCTGGAAAGGCAATACATTTAGGCACACACAGTACAGGAGGCTTCTGCAGTGCATTGATAACTTTCTGACAAAGGTGGTGGAGAACCCAACAAGGAGGGGTGTACTGCTGGACCTTGTACTTGTGAACAAAGAAGGTCTGGTTGAGGATGTGAAAGCTGGGGGCAACCTTAGCTGTAGTGACCATAAAGATGGTGGAGTTCAGGATTATGCAAGAAAGAAACAGGACTTCAGTAGAGCTAATTTTTTACTCTTCAAAGACCTACTTGGTAGAATTCCATAGGTTAGGGCTCTAACCTAATGTCTTGGTTTGCATTCCAGTCCTTGGTAGTAACTCTACACGAGCTGTTATCACTGCTAGAAGCAGCCACTGTCCGCAAAAACACGCTGCTAACTTCAGAAAGTGCAGTTAGTTAGAAGAACTGAGCTGAAAAGTAAAATAACTTTTTTTTTTTCTTTTTTCAATCAAAACAGAGTTTGTTTGGTTCTTACTCAATCCAGGACACATGTTTATATGAACCCATTCTACACAAATGAAAAATATATCAGAAATCTCACAATTCAAGAAAAGTGAGGACTATGTGCACTGTGGTAAACAAATGGGTTAAAAAAAAAAAATTGGTTAGGTGGGCAAAAAAAAGAAATATAACTTTCTCTTTAAACATACCTTCATGGGCAAGAGGAGGAACATTAATTTAACAGTCATATCTGTTGGCCAAATAAGCCAAGGTAAGGCTTCTATCTCCACGGATTTGAATATATGTATCATCTCCACAGATCTGAATATATGTATCATAGCCCTTTTTTTTGTACTGTTCAAAAAAATAGCATGTTCAGATAATTAGCCCATTTTATTCCAAATCCATGCCTCAAATATGCAATATGATGGAGCTGGAGAAAGAGAAGTAGTTTACACGTACTTCTGTGTTCTGATGAAGGTTGTTTCTAAGAGTAGAAGGCTGCTTCTAAGAGTAGAAGGCTGCTTCTTGCTCCAAAATTATTCTCTGAAGACATGAAGAGAAACTTCTGACATTCTGGGCCTGTCTTTGAAGTTTTTATGGAGCTGATAACAGTAATTGTGTTTATTTATGATTTTGTGGTACATGTCTTTTTTTGTGGGGTGAAATTGAATTTGGTCTTAAGGTCTCATCTACACACAGTAATAGCACCACATACTGTCCTTTTCACAATTGCAGTTATATTAGTGCATTAAACCTATTTGCTGGTATTGGTCCTGAGGAGAACTGTGTGCTTCTGGGAGACTACATTAAAGGTAACCAATTCAACATAACCACTATGTTCCCAACCATATAGGACTACATGAGAGACAGCCTAAGAAACTGACTCAGGAGGAGCACTGTCCCATGATATATCAATGGTGAAATGACATATAGAATGAATTCTGTCTTCACATTCATTCAGGCACTGAAGCCTGTAAATGATTGTGGAAAGAGGACACTGTGCAAATACCACTTTTTGTGTCATCTGCTTAAGTATTACAAAGTAAAAACTAAGAATGTGTGTATCCACGTAAAATCAACCGGTTCTCTAGAAGCAGTTCAATTTGAAGCCTCTTTCACAGCCAGAAAATTTTAATAGTAACTGAACCTATATTAGATATTTCTACTCATCAATTGCATCGACTACAGTCACAGGTATATAGAAAAGCAGGCATAGTTTATTTAGAAACACTGAACCAAAGTTGCAGAAAAAGATCTGAGTAAAATACAGTCCCTAGAAAAATGTCGACATTTTGTGTAATTTGTAATACATGTTTTGTATATTTATGAACAGTTCAGAGACAGAAAGTAAGAAGTTAAAAGTATGCTGCAGGTGTTATTAATACACCCCATAATGGGGTATAATAATATAATTTGAGGAATTATGTAGAGTTGAAAGTCATACCATAGTCTGTTAAATTTTAAGACTGTAAAACCAACTAACCATTTATTTAAACACCTCATATTCATTATTGGCTGTGCAAACCAACTTGTGAGTGTCACCTTAATACAGGATGCATATAAATGTTAATTATAATGAAGTTTCTCCTGAAAGTCAGCTAATTGAAAGAGCAGTTAATGAAGAAAGTATTTCTTAATTGTAAAATTTAAAGCAAGTCTCTGATGTGTTACATTTCACTGAATTCTAGTTTGCATTCTAATACACTATACTTGACAACTAAACAATATGGCTTGCAGCCCAAAGCCTCACCTGTTCCTTGAAGTTCATTAGTGTGCTCTTGCTTCCTCCTACACAAATGCTTACCACCAGCTCACAGAACAGACACACCCTTGTGTGTGTCTTGAGGCAAGTTCCTCGTTCAACTGTCAAGTAAAGAAACAGGAAAACAATACCTTCAGAACACAAGTAATTAACTTCAGGAAAAAATGTTACAATGGCAGAACACCGTTTTTTTCAGAAGATTGAGCCCCTGAGCCTTTCTCTATCCTGTATTGAAGTAGTATAATTGGTGTTAAAGCATATACAGCTATACAGACATAATTCTAATGTAAAGCACAAAAGCAAGAAAAAAATAATAGAAGCACAGAAACTATGAAACACTGAAAGAACTATTCCAACTCAGGTTTATACTACATACCACTTACATCCTAATGAGGGTGTGGCCACATCAATTCCAAAATTTTGTGAAAATATGTGTGATGACTAAAACCCTTGTTCTGTTGGAGGTTTGACCTTTCTTTCAGTCAGAGAGACATGTTGCACTGAGGATTTTATAGATATATTTGTGTACAATAATTATAATTTGAATAGAGTAGCATAGAGTGGACTACAATAGGATTAGAATAGAACAGAACAGAACAACACAGTTCCAACTGAAAGGGACTTACAACAGAAGGGACCCTCCATGATAACCTACTCCATTTGCCTGACCACTTCAGGAATGATCAAAGTGTGATAGTTGTCACATTGATTGTTATCACAACAGTCAAATTGAATTTACATGCAGTAACTCTTCAGTCACAAATTGTAGGGCTTGATACAAGTGCATGTAGTTTATGCACTCAGACACAAGCAGGCTTCTATATTTCCTGGAGCTTGGCTGGCATGATAAAAGACCTCTGAAGAGTTATGGACCATGAAGCAGAAAATATGCTTGCATATTCATTTATTGGATTAGTTTACAGGAAGATAATTACATTATGATCCAGTGATTATGGCTATTTGCCAGCAGCAATTTGTTTTGGATATCTAGAGCTATTCAATTGATAAAATGTTTGGGTTTCTCAGTGGACTTCAAGTCTTTGATCTCCTTTCCTTGTACTACATTCTATGCAGTGCTGGTGGGCATTAAATTTCCATGGCCACACTATTTGCCTTATCCTGTTGTCGAGGTGATCCTGCTCCAGCAGGGGGGTTGGACTAGATGATCTTCTAGGTCCTTCCAACCTCTAACATTCTATGATTCTGTGACTACTTCTTCGTCCTCTTTGTTATACCTAAAGCAGTATTACCAGGTCTTAAGGTTATAATTCTTCAATAGACAGAAGATGGCCACTAGTGAGGTCTTTACAGTCTTAAGGACTAAATTTTCATCCTGTGTACATATTTTCAAGGTCTCTGCTATGATTCCACACTTAAACTCCACATCATAGTAAAAGACACCTGTACCAAGCATCAGTTTGCACTGCAAACTTGTACAAACTGATAATATGCCTAAAACCCCACCAGTTCTGTGGCATTGGAAGATCCATCATTATGTTTCTTACTAGCAATGACAGTATTGTTCTTACTGCGCCACAGTCACAGGCAGTACCTCCCTTTGATGAGAGTCATGATTTGTTTTCTCTAGATTGTCTCTATTTCAGTCCAGCGTTTGAATTTAAGAATGAATTTAACCAGCCAGTTCTAACCAGCCAAGATTACCAGCATTTTTCCCTTTTGCTCTGTGCAGCTTTCTCTTGCAAGTTTGAAAGCAAGCCTATGTATTTTGAATGAGTCTAGATGTGCTAGCAGTTCAATAAATTACAGCAACTAATGGACATGTCCTGTCATCAGTTAAATAGCTGTTTAAAGGATTCCTACAGGGAAGAAATGTGAGACTGGATAAAGTTTTTGGAGGGGGTGGCTGGGATGGTGTGAGCAAGACAACTGTGACTGACAACCAGTGAATAAGGGTGGGAATGGATTGAAACAACCAGCACAGAGGTGCGAAGAGATGCAGAAGAGAAAAGGTATCAGGAGAAACTAGGGAATAGTGAGATGATAAAAAGTGGAATTGGCTGTTACTGGATCAGTGGACTGAAGAGAAAGGGCTGAAGCACAAAAACCGAGAATGAAAGGTGTGGAACTGGGAAATTTGAAGGAGACCGTTTTCATAAGAAATGCTGCTGGAAACAGCAGCTGAGGTGACGGAGTTGTGAAACTCAAAGAGCCTTTCCCTAGTGGGATGAGTAACAGAATACAAATGTGAATAGTAGTAAGGACTCTGAATGAGAAAAAGCCAGAAGACAGACAGTGAAGGATACAAAACAAATGATATTAAATATATTTTTTCTGAAAAAGTAAGAGGTGAAGGGTTGTGATCCATTGGAACACGTTCAAAATTGGTAAAGATGTCAGCTTTAACCAGAGGTTTCCCTTCGACATATTTTTTTCTCTTTGTCAGCACATTTGTCTCCTGTCTGCCAGTTATTTCCTGTGCTGAAGGAACAGGTATCTCAAATGTTCCAACTCCGCTTCACTGGGACACATTGCTTTTTTATTTGGCAATGCACATGATTAGGGCTGTAACATAAACACATGTTTAGGGCTATAAAAACTGTAGAACGCAAGGACTGCTGATTTTAGGAATTTTTTTCAGTCATCTTTTTTTGCAAAATGACAGCATAATATCCTCCATAAAAGTAAACTTGTCCCAGGCTATAAATAAACCATTATGTCAGTACATCTTCCCTGAAAATGGCATTTGAGATTTTTAAATTTTTTTATCTTTTTCAATAGAATCATAGAATCATAGATATTAGGGGTTGGAAGGGACCTAGAAGATCATCTAGTCCAACCCTCCTGCCTGAGCAGGATCACCTAGACCAAGTCACCCAGGAACACATCCAGGTGGGTCTTAAGTGTCTCCAGAGATGGAGACTCCACACACCCCCTGGGCAGCCTGTTCCAGAGCTCTGTCACCCTCACTGAGAAAAAGTTCTTTCTGGTGTTGACCCTAAACCTCTTGTGCTCCAACTTGCACACATTGCCTCTCGTCCTGTCATTGGATGACACTAAGAAAAGTCTGGCTCCATCCTTTCTACACTCACCCTTAACATATTTATAAACATTAATGAGGTCCCCCCTCAGTCTCCTCCAGGCTAAAGAACCCCAACTCTCTCAGCCTCTCCTCATAAGGGAGATGCTCCACTCCCCTAATCATCTTGGTGGCCCTGCGTTGGACTCTCTCCAGCAAATCTCTATCTTTTTTGAACTGGGGTGTCCAAAACTGGACACAGTACTCGAGGTGGGGTCTCACCAGTGCAGAGTAGAGGGGGAGGAGAACCTCTCTTGACCTACTGGCCACACTTCTCTTAATGCATCCCAGGATGCCATTGGCCTTCTTGGCCACGAGGGCACATTGTTGGCTCATGGTCATCCCCCTGTCCACCAGGACCCCCAGGTCTCTTTCTCCAGAGCTGCTCTCTAATACATCAGCCCCTAGGCTGTACTGATCCATGGAGTTGTTGTGCCCCAGATGCAGCACCTTACACTTGCTCTTGTTAAATTGCATTACATTTCTCCCTGCCCAGCTCTCCAGCCTGTCCAGGTCTCTCTGGATGTCAGCACAGCCTGCTGCTGATACACAGCCTACTACTATACCAAGTGTAGCGGAGTTTACTGTCCTACTATAGTCTGTGCATTCTGTTTTTGAAGACAGCAGGCTGACAATGAACAAAGTGTTACAGAAGAGAAAAGCTAGTCCCTACAATGAGTCATTTCTGATTCACACTGTGTTTGCTGCCAGGTTTCTTGGGTGATACTGGACACATCAAGCTTTTCTCAGAATGCAAGGGAATTCTTCTCTTACCAAATTTATCTAACGCTGCATACAATAAGGAAAGAAGAGGAGGACACAGACATGGCTTAGTAGTTATGATAATGCTGGGTAGACAGTCGGATTTTATTACCTCAGAGGTGTTGTGCAACCTTAATGAATCTACAATTCTATTATTCAAAGAGTGATGAAAATGTGCATGGGAGAGTGCTGTTACAATAAATTATAGGACAAATTCAGCAAGTTTCTTTGACAGCATGGCTTACACTTTATGAAGGTGTTTCATTTCTATAGTGTCTTGTTGTGGATTATGAGCCTGTTGTGGATTATGAGCCTGCTTGCTGCTGGTTTTCTCAATTGTTTAATTTTCCTGCGGTTGTTAGAGATTACTGAAAATAAATAACCTTGGAGTATGTCTTAGTTTGGACAGGTATTAGCTTAAATTTTATAAAATGTGAGATCCGGGGCTTATAAGGAGACAATAATTTATTAAACTATATATAGAGGGAAAAAGAGATATTTGTATAGAATGCAAAACCAAACAAGAAAATGTATAATCAGTAAACTTTGAAACAGCGGTATATATAACAGACACAGATAGCCACCCTTCCATCCGACAACCAGCAGGGGCCACCAGAAAACGCTGTTGAACAGGAAGGGGGCAGGGTGGGGGAAGAAAAAAATGGGAGTGACTTGAAAGAAAAATCCCTGCTCCGTTTTTTAAGAAGAAGAGGGTCCAAGGGGATGAAAGTGTCAGACAAACCCACAAAATACATAGCTGGCAGAGGTGCTCCAGGAAATCCTAGTGACGAAGAGCTGGTTGGAGAAAATCCAGTCTGGAAAATGAGAACTGGCTTGGACAAAAGGCAAATTCCTTTCTCAGAGTCCATGTCGAAGAGAGAGAGAGCAAGCTTCCTGGAAACCACTCCTCTTCTGTTTCTGTCTGTGTACATGTCCAGGCTTGTCCTGTTCCATCCGTTCTGTCTATGTGGGTCCCCCCCTCCCGGCCCCCGGCCCCGCCCCCCACAGGCAGTTTTTTCACAGCAAAAACTAGGCACATGATTTAATTGACTAAGTGAGGTTTAAGGGAGCTTTCTGTCATATAGCATGTTTGCTTGTTCTTTTTACCCCTAGCAAATTATTTTGACAATGGGGAAAAAAAGCAGAAAGTTGGTGAGGAAAAATGTAAATCTCAAGTCAGTTGCAGCTGGGGTGTTGAAAAACACATATACCCCCTAATTGTTGATCAGGTTTGTAGGCTTGACAAGTAGAACATCTGTGGTTAGGTAACGTAGGTTTGTGAAGGACTTTATGTACCTAATTGAACATGCTTGAGATCCTGAGTGGTGTAGGAAAGAGGTAAGGACAGTGGGAAAGTATGCCTGCAGAAATCCTTGATACACAAGAGAAAGCAGAATGTTTAAAATCTTTTTTGTTCTCTAGCAATCACTGAGGTCTGCAAGGGCCTGAGTCCCTGAATTTATGCTTCTGCCCAGCTGCTGCTGAAGAAATCCCCCAATTATCAAGGTAACAAGAAATCTATTCTTTGCTTTTCAAACATGGTCTTGTGGTTGCTCCTGTGTCCTGCATGTGCCATCTGAGTGCAACTCAACAAGCAGTTTGTCTCTGTTAAATGTACATAGAAACTGTGTGAACTTGCACCATTAATCACAGAATATTTGGAACTGGAAGGGACCTAGAAGATCATCTAGTCCAGCCCCCCCACCAGAGCAGGATCACCTAGACCAAGTCACCCAGGAACACATCCAGGCAGGTCTTGAATGTCTCCAGAAATGGAGACTCCACAACCTCCCTGGGCAGCCCGTTCCAGAGCTCTGTCACCCTCACTTGGAAAAAGTGTTTCCTTGTGTTTACCCTGAACCTCTTCTGTTCAACTTGCATCCACTGCCTCTCGTCCTGTCATTGGATGACACTAAGAAAAGTCTGGCTCCATCCTCCCTATACTCATCCTTAACATATTGATAGACATTGATGAGGTCCCCCCTCAGTCTCCTCTTTTCCAGGCTAAAGAGCCCCAGCTCTCTCAGCCTCTCCTCAGAAGGGACATGCTTCATTCCCCTAATCATCTTGGTGGCCCTGCGTTGGACTCTCTCCAGCAAATCTCTATCTTTTCTGAACTGGGGTGTCCAAAACTGGACACAGTAGTTGAGGTGGGGTCTCACCAGTGCAGAGTAGAGGGGGAGGAGAACCTCTCTTGACCTACTGGCCACACTTCTCTTAATGCATCCCAGGATGCCATTGGCCTTCTTGGCCACGAGGGCACATTGTTGGCTCATGGTCATCCCCCTGTCCACCAGGACCCCCAGGTCTCTTTCTCCAGAGCTGCTCTCTAGTACATCAGCCCCCAGCCTGTACTGATACATGGAGTTGTTGTGCCCCAGATGCAGCACCTTACACTTGCTCTTGTTAAATTGCATTCAATTTCTCCCTGCCCAGCTCTCCAGCCTGTCCAGGTGTCTCTGGATGGCAGCACAGCCTGCTGCTGTGTCAGCCACTCCTCCCAGTTTGGTGTCATCAGCAAACTTGCTGAGGATGCTCTCTATCCCCTTGTCCAGGTCATTGATGAATATATTGAATGAGTAAACTGATTAAATTACAGTTAAACAAATTCTTTATTGTTAAATGATAAGCTGTTAAATTCATATAGGAAACAACTGACTTGCAGAGTTAGATTTTTCTCTGATTTTGGCCCTTGATGTTATCAGACTGGATGGCTTATCTCTAATGCACTATGATACATACAGATTTAGAAGCAACATGTCAGTGTGGTTTAACAACTACTTCATGCAGCAACTGCTCTAGTTTAGGAGCTGCCAGCGTATTTTTTTTTTCCTTTTTACATCAGTATTTTTCCCTCCCCTTGCTCTCTGGTCACTTAATTATTTGCAGATCTGCATGATAAATCATATATAAAAACGGATCACAGCAACTTTGTAAAAAAATCGTATCAGGAGTCCTTGCCTTTCAAATAAACATTGTCAATACATGGTACTTGAAATAAAATTAATTTAAGCTTTCCAGTACCATACAGAAAACACATAAAATCACAGCAGGCTACAGCAGTTGCTTTTATTGAGTTATTCCGCTCATTTGTTTTCAAGATGCTTAGGTCGGCGCTGTGCCGGCAACCTGTATTTACACAGGTGAGCATCTTCTCTGCACTACATTGAAGCGGAGCGCCTGTCCTTCGCAGGAAGCCGGCACGGATTCGCTTAGCGGCTGAGTCCCCGCAGCTGCCCGAACGCGGCTCGCTGCCCGATGCGGAAGCAGAGGCCTGTGGGTACCAAAAGGAGGTCTCGGTCTCTGAGCCAACCGGCCCGTACCGTCTCCCGCGGGCATGGCGTGCCGCTGGCACCGCCCCGCCCCGCGCCACCGGGTTCCTGGGGCAACTCACGAATGGAGCGGCTGGATCACCTCCCACCAATGTGACCCGCGCTATGCCTTTCCCGCCCACACCCCACCCATCGCCGCTGCTAGAAACGCTCTTGTCTACGATTGGCTCGAGCCCAAAGGATCGCTCGGAAGAGCCTCTTTAGCCCCGCCGCCGCCCGCTGATTTGCTTTGCTGCTGGGCGGTGCTCGGCTCTCATTGGCACGGGCGGGGCAACCGCCCTTTCCTCGGTGATTTCTGTAGTAGGCGGAGGTGCGGAAGCTGCTGTCTCTGACCTGTCGGTATCTTTGCTGCTACTCGCTCCCATGGCAGACCTGGAGTTCTTCGGTGCTCAGCAGCAGCCGGCCGCCGATAACGGGGCGCTGGAAACTGCCGAGGAGGATCCTGCCGCCGCTTTCCTGGCGCAGCAAGAGAACGAGATCGCTGGTATTGAAAACGATGAGGGTTACAGCATCCTGGAGGACGGCGAGGTGCCGGCGGAGCTGCAGGTTCCGCAGGACCACGACTCGGGTATGGCAGGCTCTGCTCCACCGCCCCTTCCCGCGGCCGGCGGCCCCTGGGGAGGTGTGCGCGGTGCCCGGCGGATGAGGCGGGAAGGAGAAGGATCCTGGCCTGGCGGCCTTCGCAGCTTCTCTTACTCGGAGGCCCTAGGGCCGGGAGGAGGCTGTGCCGGCGGGGCCCTCTCCTCGGTGTTCTGCCTCGAGAACCCGCCACCGGTAAAGGGGGCCTGGCTGTCCGGGGTTTGTCCCGGGATTAGGTGTAGGCCGTGCAGAACCGCCGTCTTGGTCGTCCAGTGTGTGCACTGCCTTGTGTTAGTTACTGCCCTACTGCCTCAGACCTGGGTAGTGTTTATAGTTGATACCACCTGAAGACACATGGATGCCCAGAAGTGTAGCCATTTGCGGACATGCTGAGTATCTGATCTCTAATCCAGGAGCCTGCCTGAAATGAGGATCAGCTGAAAGCAGGATAAGTCAATATGGCTGTGTTCTACTTGTGTTTCTTCAGAGGCAGTATTCTTACTCTTAAATTATGCCTTCAGTACTCAGATCAGTTAATATTTAATTTTAGAAAGCCTTTAGCATTTTCTTTCCTTGGTAACCTTTGTACAGAACGCGAGAAAACTGTCACTGCAGAACACACAGATTCAGGGGAGCATGGATTCATTTGCTGGGAACTCAAGAGTGATTGTGTTTTCAGTTAGTCTTAACTGCAGCTAAAACAGTCTGAATGAACACTTCTGATTACAAAAGGTTTCAGGGTTTTTTTGCTAAAGTCAAAGTGGAAAGGAGTTGTGAATATAGAATAATGCTGTCCTTAACTGCTTGAACAACATACTGTCTTAACTTTGCTTTTGCTTGTTGCTTGGCCCACGGGAATATACCTGCTCTCATGTGATGTTCTTTTTTCACTTTAGAAAGATGCCACCCTTCAGATGAAGTTGAATAACTTTGCTCCCTAATTTACTGTTCAAACACATTGACAATTGTTAGTTATGCAACCTTTTTTCTGAAGTTGCTAGCTTATCTCATGCATGAGGATGCAGGTTCATAGTATCACTTTGAATAAAGCCCACCTAGATAAACTGAGTAATGAAGAAGTGCTGCTTCCAGTGCTGCTTTAGGGGTAGCCCAGACCTTAGAGTCAGCTACTTCATGAAGTCAAAAAACCAAAGATTACAACTTCCTGTAGTTTACTGTTTGTAGAGGAGTAACTCTCTCAAGTACTAGGACATGAGGATAATTGTTATCAGAACACCATCCTGTTTTGAGTATGTAACTTGACTTTCATGATGTTCAATAGTGCATAAACAGACCCAGTGAACACTTCCCCTCTTCTAGAAGCCTCAGACAGATTTTATGCTGTGTATGGTCTTCATGTTCTGAATGGACTCTGGAACATTAAAGTAGGCGTTAGAGGATTGATTTCTCTGGAGAAGTTCTGATGCTGGCCTTTCTGTGCAAGAGGCAGTTGCAGCCATACATTCTGCACGCATACAGTGTGACTATTACAGAGTGATTCTTTGTCAGTTAACACAAGTACTTCTAGATCAGCTTGATATGTAGAAGTATTTCTTAAGATGCTTTTCAAGAGTGTTTTCTCAAATCGTATAAGTTCACTTGCCATGGAATGCAAAACTGTTATTGGAGAGCTTTCTCTAGAAAGATTGTCATAAAAAAAAAATAAATNCAGCTCTCAACTGAGGGTCTTAACTTCAAATATTGTGAGAAGCAGTCACCAAATTATTGAAATAGCTTGTAAGAAATTTGGTGTCTTCATATAACAGTTTTAAAATTCCACCTTCTTAGAGCATAGACAAATAATGGACAGTGGTGAACTCCATGAACTGTCAATATCAGAAAGGGATATTAGTTTATATTTCTGTTATTGTAGTAATGGTGAATGCTGTGTGAGTATGGGGGGGATGACAAATTGCTGCAAGCCTTGCATGTCTCCCTCATCACTTTCACACTGACCTGAACCAGCAGACCATTTATTATGTGACTGGCAATCCTGCTCAAGCTTCCTGGGCATGTGAAACAACAAACCTTATTGCTGTGGAAAGATGAAGCATGATCACAGATTCAGAGAACAGTACATGCCGTATAGCCCAAGCAATACAGTGATGTTACCTGGTTATTTGTAACTTTGTCTTTTATGAGGTTTTCTTTCCACTGATAAAGGAATGCCTGCATTTATTTACAGTCAAATTCTTAATTTTCTGCAGTCTGACAATACTAGGACTTCACATTGCAGCAGTACACTTGCTCTGGGCAGTAGACAGTGAGTTCAGGTTCAAGTGTATGACTACTAGAGCCTTCATATCAATATAAAACCTTGTGACAATCTGTCAAGTGGCTTTTTAGAGATAATTACATTCAGAAACAAGCAGCTTTGTATCTTAACAAATGTGGAAATAAACATGTTTATGGGCTATCTAGTCTCAAACATTGCCTTCACAGTTTCAAGATAAGTCTTTTTTTTACATGAGCTTGAATGAATAATGTTTCTCCCAACTTCTGAAGAGCTTCATGAGCCTCTAGTAATTGAACTTAACTGCATTTAGTGGTTTGTCTATAAACCACATTTAATAATTAATTCAGGGACTGAATTTCAGTTAGCTTAAAAATTATATAGAAAATATTTTTTTTCTTGCTGTCTCTCTGGTTAGCATCACAGAAAGAGTTATTTGTGGTTATTGATATTTTTTTCTTCATCATTTGAACACCCATTGATCTAATTTTTGCTCTGTAATGAGTATCTTGAGCCTTCAGAGCACCACAAGGTAGTACTGAGAAAGGTATAATGAAGGGATTGTACCTCTAACTTCTGTTTGCTGTCTTGCAGTGATAACTGCAGTATTCTAAAGCTCATGGAAAAAAAAGCTTGTTTTTCTGTTTACAAGAGAACACTGCATTTATTAGTTCTTACGGCACAGCATTATTGCAGAAAGAGTAAGGTGTGGCCTGGTATTGGTCTACTGAATATATTGAAAATGAAGGAACTTTGAAGGATTTTGGTATGACATAAAATTAGAACTAAATCACAGGGAAGAAGCATTCTTCTTGACTTACTTGCCTATATTTTACACACAGAATTATTGCCAGACAAACTATTTTTTCTTCAGTTTGTTGCATAATTATTTAAACAATAACTTGGGGGAAATTTATTATTTCTTATTCTCTTATGGTTGAGAGGTAAATGGAGGGGGAAGTATGATCATTGTGCCCAAAAGAAATGGAACAGGAAACTAGGCATGGAGTGGTGAAGTTACTTAACATTAAACTTGTATTTGTTCTTCTGTTGCTTTAAATACAGCTACTAGTTCACTTAAAATATCAATGAAGAAGCAGAGTATATACTATTTAGCAGAGGTATTGAAAGTAGGTGAGATGAGTGTCAATGTGTGGTCATAATGAAGTTCATATCTCCTGTGTGAAGATCTTGTCCAAATCCCAGCTGGATAGGAAGACCTTAGGAGGAACTAGTCTATTTGTTAGGAAATAGTTGAACTTGTGTTAGAAGAGCTACCTCTGCAAAGTCCAGTCTCTGCCCATTCTGATACTGTCTTTTGCATTGAAAATAAGACTTCAGAGAGGTTGGTCAACAGAGCTAAACAAGCTTCCTTCATGCTGAGCAGTACTGAGTCTGGTATTAGTGCAAGGAGTTGACCATACTGTGATAAGCCTCTGAAGACACACATCGATGTGTAGGACTGAAGTGACAAAGCTGTTGTATTTTATCTTCAGGCTACTCAGCCCCTCTGTAAGTTGTAGTACATGTGCAGGGCATTGATTCTAGCTGCCTGTTTCTGGCAAGCCTGGCTGTTATTTCCCTTCTGTAAATGCAAGGTAGGTGATAGGGATTATGCTTCCAGACTCTTAAAAACTATCTGGATTGCTGTGTGGAAGTTCTTTATTACCCTGTAGTCAGCATGAATTACAAAACTGCATCCAGTAACTGGGCTTTTTGGGAAGTCAGGTATGAAATGTCCACATCTTTCTGTGGACAAGGAATTCTGATACATAGTAAACAGTGACTACTGATACAAAGGCTGGCAAGCAGGTATTTTTTGAAGAGATTAGAGAGCTGACATGAGAGAATGTTTGACCATTGGTCTTGTTACTTTTGTTTCCATCAGACTGTGGCAGCATGCTGCTACACTGTTATTTCCTCTTGGCTTGCAGTAAGCAAGTCAACATGCTGACTCTGCATCTTAATCACAAGTTCCAGAGAGTTTCTGACCTAGGTGCCCTCTGGCTACACTCAGCTCTGTGCCAGTAAGTTGTTGTTTCTATGCAGAAGAAAAGTGGCCCTAAGACAAATCTATTTCCTCAGATGCAGCCCTCAGGAATTATTTTGTTCCTTTTACCTCAGCAGAACACCAGCCTGAGTACTGAAGATGTTAATGGATGTTTCTTGGTTTAACAAGAAAACTTCATCATATTAACACAGTTCTTGGAAGAATGTTAAAGACCTATTAGTCTTCTAACTTAGCTGGTGAGTCAGTGCTTCCCAAGGAGTCTTGCTTGTTACAGCTGCCTTCCTTCTGGAGATGAGAGCTACACATGGAAAGAGTAGCCCCTCTTGGGTGTTGTAACAATAAACTTGTGTCTCCACTGTGATTATCTGAACATGTGACTGGCTCTCTGCTCTTCAACGTAGGCAGAGTGGGCAGCTGGCTTATTCAAGCCGTTAATGTCAGTGTTGCTTGTAGGCCCTGTCTTAGCTCTAATTCCAGCCTTGTCACAACAAGCTGAGAAGATGCAGCTTCACCTATAGGGCAGATGGGTTTAAATTGGAGGGCAGAGAATCACAGGATCATTATGGTTGGAAAAGATTTCTAAGATCATCAAGTCTAACCATCAACCCAACATTATTATAACACCTAAACCATGTCTTGAAGTGCCATGTCTGCAGCGTAAGCATGTTTTCTCTGTGGGTTTTAGTCTTCATATTCCTATTTAGTAGAACTGTTAATTGTAGCTGTAACTGCCAGAGTCAGCATGTGCACAATGATGTCCTCAAATCTGCTTTGAGGGAGCTTCCAGATTGATGAGTGATGTGCAGGGTAGCTGCTGTGAAGCAGACAGATGCCATTAGATTTAAGTACCTCAAGTTTGTTTTTTTTGTCTCCTATAACTTGTAGAGGAGCTGCAACGAGACAAAGCATCTACCATGTTTCATAGAATCATAGATATTAGGGGTTGGAAGGGACCTAGAAGATCATCTAGTCCAACCCCCCTGCCTGAGCAGGATCACCTAGACCAAGTCGCCCAGGAACAGATCCAGACGGGTCTTAAGTGTCTCCAGAGATGGAGACTCCACAACCCCACCGGGCAGCCTGTTCCAGAGCTCTGTCACCCTCACTGAGAAAAAGTTCTTTCTTGTGTTGACCCTAAACCTCTTGTGCTCCAACTTGCACCCATTGCCTCTCGTCCTGTCATTGGACGACATTGAGAAAAGTCTGGCTCCATCCTCTCTACACTCACCCTTAACATATTTATAAACATTAATGAGGTCTCCCCTCAGTCTCCTCTTCTCCAGGCTAAAGAGCCCCAACTCTCTCAGCCTCTCCTCATAAGGGAGATGCTCCACTCCCCTAATCATCTTGGTGGCCCTGCGTTGGACTCTCTCCAGCAAATCTCTATCTTTTTTGAACTGGGGTGTCCAAAACTGGACACAGTACTCGAGGTGGGGTCTCACCAGTGCAGAGTAGAGGGGGAGGAGAACCTCTCTTGACCTACTGGCCACACTTCTCTTAATGCATCCCAGGATGCCATTGGCCTTCTTGGCCACGAGGGCACATTGTTGGCTCATGGTCATCCCCCTGTCCACCAGGACCCCCAGGTCTCTTTCTCCAGAGCTGCTCTCTAGTACATCAGCCCCCAGCCTGTACTGATACATGGAGTTGTTGTGCCCCAGATGCAGCACCTTACACTTGCTCTTATTAAATTGCATTAAATTTCTCCCTGCCCAGCTCTCCAGCCTGTCCAGGTCTCTCTGGATGGCAGCACAGCCTGCTGCTGTGTCAGCCACTCCTCCCAGTTTGGTGTCATCAGCAAACTTGCTGAGAGTGCTCTCTACCCCCTCATCCAGGTCATTGATGAAAATATTGAATAATACTGGACCCAGTACTGACCCCTGGGGGACTCCACTAGTCATAGGCCTCCAGCCAGACTGCTCCACTGACCACAACTCTCTGAGATCAGATCTAGGAGTCTAGTTATAAAATACTAGGGCCTTATAACTGAAAAGCTGTTTTTTGTCAGCTTGAGTCTTCCCCTACTGAAGTGAATATCTATGTTCTTAAACTTGTATCTTCCAAGTTAAGTACCTTATTTGAACTGATCATCTTACAGTCCTCTACCTAGTGAGGCTTCATCTGCAGTATTGTGTCCAGTTCTGGGCTGCCCAGCTAATGAGGGACAGGGGAATATGAGAGAGTCCAGCTGAGGGAGTGGAGCATTTCTGCTACAAGGAAAGGTAAAGACAACAGGGACTGTTTAGCCTGGAGAAGACTAAGGGGATGGTCTTGTCAATGTCTATAAATATCAAAAGAATGGCTGCAATGAGGATGGAGCCATGTTTTTCAGTGGTGCCCAGTGACAGGATAAGGGGCAATAGGCATGAGCTGGAACAAAGAAGGTTTAATCTAAATATGAGGAAAAAGTTTATTGTGAGGTTGATGAAATGATGGAACAGGCAGCCCAGAGAGGTTATAAAATGTCCTGCTCTGGAGATCCTCAAAACCCACCTGGATGCGATCCTGTGTAGTGTGCTCTAGGCAAATATGCTTTGGTGGAGGGGTTGGTATAGATCATCTCTAGAGGTCCTGTTCAAGTCTAAAGAATCTGTAATTCTGTGAAACACTTGTGTAATGTTTATCCATGGTAGCCTTATGGTTGAGAGAAAAGTGTAAGATGACTCGTGCTGTCATGCAGGTCTATGTTATGCATCATTGTTCCACAGAGGTGCCTTGCTGAGATTTAGAAATTCTTCAAAATCTTTGTTTTGCTCAGTATGGAAAGTTAAATAATTTCACAAGCTCAGATGTTGTCTTGCAACTGATGTATGTTCACTATGGCTGTATTTCAGTAAGATACAATTTTACGGTTCTGTGGTAAAGATGTCTAGTTGATCCTGTTCCTGTGGCTTTATTTCCAGTTTGAGAGGAAATAATACTGCAGCTGAAGTACAAAACAAAGATTTATCACAGAAGTTAGGTTATCAAAGAAAGGTGACATTGCTTGGAGAGAGTATTAGCTCTTTCTGTTGAGCTGATTAGGAATTAGGAGTTAACCAAAGTAGGATAGGCATTACTAAGTGTTGGATGCAGGACTGTTAATCTTCCACGTAAAGACAGGAAAAAGCAGGTAGAAACAGTGACGAGTCACACTTCTTAATGTGTGAACAGTTGTCTAGTGGTCAGCTTTTGTAAGACAGGGAGGAGAAAGTGGGAATAACTGTAGGAAATTGTCAGTATCAGCTCTGCTGTTTATGTAGTCTGAAGTATGATCTCATGATGAAGAAATGACCTTGTAGTACTGGTTCTGCATAACAATGGCTTTCTTGGTTTCTTATGCCTATCTGGAATAGTGCAGTGATAAGGATGTGACCCTGGAGAGTATCAACACCAATTGAGTAACTCCCACATTAGAGACTCTAGGAATGCTTTCCACACAAGTTACTGGCATCGCATCAGTAAATCTGGCTGTTCTGTCTTTTCTCAAACAGCTAAGCTATGGTCACTTCTTTACAGGTGCTGTTGATGGAGTGGTTAATGGACATGCCTATCAGGTAAGACTGATGTATTCTGTACTTATAATTTCTATTCTGCACTGAGAACTTTTATGTAGACAAATACTTTCTGGTTTTTGTCTCTAATGTACTTTTCTCTCATGTCTGAAGAGGAACTGCTGTTCTGATATTAAAAACATTACCAGCTTTATTCTATGTCCCTCCTCTGAACTTTGAGGCAACTTCAAGGAGCAGTCCATTTTGAATTGTAGTGAAGGCAGACGAACAGGCTCTGTGGTGTGATGTCATGTTGGCTGGTAATCAGCTGAAAGCATGCTCTGGTAACCTAGTACAAAGCTGAGTTTTCTGAACCCTAATCAAGGCTAGTTTTATACAGAGCTGACTGAAAACATATACTTCTTGGTGACAAAGTTGTATGAAATTCAGCTGCTGGCTAAATATCTCAGTCATAGTATGAAAGCATGTTAGTTATAGTAATAGCAAAATGGGGGACATACTTTTATTAGTGTGGGGGAGGTAGGAGGCGTGCTGAAACAATGGCTGTGCTTTAACTAGAGTTTCTCAACAGCTTAGCTAAGGCATTATCATTGCTTGGCATTAGAGTTGGATAGCTGCAAGAAAATGAATGCTTAAGAGGGGTGAAATGTTTGAGCTACTTATCCATAGAGTCTTCAATGGACACTGAGCTTTGTGGAGACACAAACAACTTCTGTTGCTGCTAACATTGTTCTATCTTTACCATTGCTGTGAGATTTATGGGAAACTGTCTTAATGGACTTTTGTGCTTCTGTATACAGCAAGATGTAGATGAAATATTTTGGTTTAATTTTTCCATTTCTAACTGACCAGCTGCTTTTGTTGATGGAGCTTCCTCTTAATGAGGAAGAACAGATTTGATGCTGAAGTGTTGAAATGCGTCTTGTACTCTAAGCTGCAGAGTAATCAAAGTTCTGTAATGTCTTTACTGGTAAGAAAAGCCAACACCCTTTATAGTTAGTAAATGCCTCTGAAGTAGACAACTAAATTAGAGATAATGTTTTAAACTCCTATGCACAGAACCATTTAAAAAAAAAAATCCTTTCACAGCAAACATTTAAGGTGAAAGGAACTGGAGGAGCTTAGTGCACAATGAGATGCTAGGCTTTGTCTTGTGCTTTCTTCCTCTGGCAGGCAGGTTTTGACTTACTAGTCAACTTCAATTTCTGTTTGATCCCTGATTGCTAGAGGCACTCCTATATTAATTTGCTTCAATCCTATAGTAATTTGTGGCAAGACATTTTTCATGTTAATAGTGGAGGTGAAGGTATAGCAGCAGACAAATGTGTTATGTGCTCAGTTCAGATAGTCTAATTATATGTAGCTTGCAGGGAGTTAGTGAAATAGTCATCTGCCATGTATAAATTATTACTGTTCCTTCCCTTTAAGGAAAGCAATGGTCCAACAGACTCCTATGCTGCCATATCCCAAGTAGATCGACTGCAGTCGGAACCAGAGAGTATTCGTAAGTGGAGAGAGGAGCAGAAGGCACGCCTGGAGCAACTTGGTAGGGAGGATGTTTGTTGCAGTAGTTCTTGCTTGTGAGTAACTTAGTGGCAGCTTCTTAAGCAGTAGAACTCTCAACTATGGCTTCTGGCTCTTGGCAATGTAACATGCTGCTTGGGTTTGAACAGCAAGTAAGCAAACAGTACTGGTGTGGGAGTCAGCAAACAAGTGGCTCTCTGAACCTTAAAGAGTATTCACATGGGCCTGGTCTTAGAAATAAGCTGTCAGAAAATGAACAGCTTTTATCATCAGAAAAGGGTAAGTACTGCAGCCATCAGCACTTTTTTTCCAAAGATAAAGATTGCTCACTTTTTGCTGAGGCTATCTGTTGTCATGGATCTTAATCTAGTATCTAAGTTAAGTAATGGACTACTACCTAAATAAAGCTATCAGATGCACTGATGCTTAAGACCCTAGAAACTACTGTGCTTTCCACTTATATAGGGAGGAAGCTTTGCTTGAAATTGTTTAGGTCAGAACCTTCTGTAGAGGGTGATTCTGGACAGAGCTGAGCCTGTTGTTCCTCTTCTGGGCTAGTTACAGCAGATGAGCTTGTCCTGAGCTGTAGGCTGGGTGTGAAAGCTGAGTGCCAGGTGCTCTCATTTTGTCTAGGCACACAGGCTTTATAAGCTTTGTTCTGGCACTAGCATGTCAAGGTGACTTTCTGGTTTTGAACAGTTTGTGGGATAACTGAATCTGAACAGTCTATGAATGACTATCCTAAACTGAAGTGGACTATTCAGTTATGCAGGGTAGGAATTATTCACTTGAGCTAATCCTCTGGACGTTTGTAATTTACAGTACTCATTGCATAAATCGGGAAATCTCCTAGCCCTTATTGGAGTAGATGAAGCAACTGTCTGCACTAGAGTGCCATCAGCTGAAACATTAGCAAGAGCCAGCTGGAACAAACATGATTAACAGATCAATTCTTAAATCTTCAGATGCAAACTCACGAAAGCAGGAAGCAGAATGGAAGGAGAAAGCAATTAAGGAGTTGGAGGAGTGGTATGCAAGGCAAGATGAAAAACTCCAGAAAACAAAAGTTAGCAACAGGTAAGGTTTCCCAAGCCATCTGAAGATGGCTGCTACTGGATATGAAAATCATGGGGGAAGGAGATTAAAACACTTCTACTGTGTTCTAAGGCACTAGTTTTTTAGATCATTATTAAAGTAGTAGCTCCTACTAGAAATGCATCTCCAGTGGCAGCCTGTCTTTTTAATTTTTCTTAGAATCTAGCTGTCCAAGAAAAGCAAGAGAAAGCATCAGATAATGACCCATCATTACTGAAGATTCCTTAAGACCTGGATGAGGGGGTAGTGAGCACCCACAGCAAGTTTGCTGATGACACCAAACTGGGAGGAGTGGCTGACACAGCAGCAGGCTGTGCTGCCATCCAGAGAGACCTGGACAGGGTCAAGGGGCAATGGGAGCAAGTTGAAGCACAAGAGGTTTAGGGTCAACACAAGGAAAAACATTTTCCCAGTGAGGGTGACAGAGCTCTGGAATGGAGGTTGTGGAGTCTCCGTCTCTGGAGACACTTAAGACCCACCTGGATCTGTTCCTGTGGACTTGGTCTAGGTGATCCTGCTCTGGTGGGGGGGTTGGACTAGATAATCTTCTAGGTCCCTTTCAACCCCTAACATTCTGTGATTCTGTGAAGACACAAAGTTTGAATATGACCTGAACAAAGTATTAGTCTATCCACTTGCAAACAAGCTCCTAGCTGCACCCTAGTTCAGTGACTGTAATTGCCTACCTTGAGCACAGCAATCTTACTTGCTGTCTTCAGAAAATGGATGTTTCTGAAGTAATTAGAAACTAGTAGTAGTAGTAGTAGTAAGTAGAAGTAGTAGAAGTAGCCTGTAGTCTTTGCAACAGGCTATTTCATTAGATACCTTAAAGCCTTTGGCCACTTCCTTCAGAAGTGTTTGAGAAATCAGCTGACTCAGTTCTGCTAGTGAAAGAACTAAGTGCTGATTTATGTTGGGTTTGAACTGTCTAATTATGATCCCTCAGGCAGAATTTAAAGACTTGGCTGCTAGACTAGTAAGCTCTTACACTTATGTAGATGTTCCCTGTGAAATACTGACTTCAACCTACATGTAAATCTGGTAACAATTACTTAATACAGGTTAGATCTCTACTTCTGACCTAGGGGGTTACCAGCCCTTCTGTCTAGGTGGTCATCAGGGTTTCCATATACTTTGTGAACCCTAACTTCAAGATGAAGTTTTGAAACACTGTTTTTCTTATCAAAATGGCCATCATGTTTGTCTTGAGTAAGTAGAGTCTTGTGTATACTCAAATTCTTCCGAAGGAAGAAAGGAAGCCTACACTTCCTATAGAATGAGGGATTTGACACCTGCATCCACTGAGGAACCATTTCATTGTGCCAAGAAAGGGACACAGGATGGGCACATGTGCAGTTGGTGACCAGATCTCGTGTTTCTCCCATCAGTTGTGTCCAGCATTGAGCAGACAGTGCACGTTCTCCATTAGCACCCGTTTGACAGGTGCTGCACAGGAGTGTTTGGCATTCTCATCAGCCTGGTGAAGTGTCTCTCTCCCAATGGTAGTTTCTGTCCTTGGGAAGTAGCCTAATGCTAGCACTGGGACTCCAGTCCTAAACTAGCTGGTCCCAGCTTCTAGGATGTAGCAGAACCTGTGTTACCCATTTGACCCAATGGCTTAATACCACATTCCATGTGGTGGCTGTTTTTCTGTTACAGTAAGTAAAGGTGACATGAAGTTAATGTGCATGTTAAAACTACCTCCTTCTGTGTTCTGTACTTCTCATCCATATCTCTTTTCTCCTTGCCTGCCTGTTGGACTACTTACTGCCTAGGATGGCAGATGAAGCTTTCTACAAACAACCCTTCGCTGACGTGATTGGTTATGTGTATGTTGCTTAACTACTAATTCTGTTTGCTAGTTGACTAGGTAATGAGGAGGCCTAGAAATAGCGCTGAATGTCTGAAAGTGCTGCCTGAGTATTTCAGGGCAGTATAAGCTCATAAACAGCTGTTTAACTTTTTGAGAAATAAACAGCTGTTAATTTTTTGGGCTTGTGCTGATCAGTGGCATTAACTGCAGTTTTCCAGTATGGGTCCCATACATTGCACAACATCCAGCACTTTCAGATTAAGTCGTGTAGAATATACGCTGCTGGAATTTTGGCAATTACTTCATTAGTCTTTCGATTATGAGTTTTACAGTCATTTTCAGGCCAGTGAACACTGCTCATCGAGATGATTGGCTGACGTGGGTTAGTCTCTGCAGTTTCACATGTGTGCAGTACTTAGTTCCAGTCATTTCCATGGAGAAATACTAAATGTTGAACTGCATTCTCTGTAAGAGACATTGAGCTCCTGATCTGTGCACATTTGCCTACATAACCAGAAAAATATTCAAGCGATGCTTGTACATAAATCTCTGCAAGTCAAGGAGTGTAAAAAGGAATCACCTGCCATGAATCAAGGTAGAAGAGGTATGTGCCTATAGAAATACGATGCTGTTAGAGAGCAGCTGAGAAGTACAAGATGGTGTTATTGAAACATCAGCACTAGCTTCTGGGAGTACATTTATGGCAACTCTGTGCACATTTTGCCAGCCTAATACACCAATGAAAATACAGCCAAGAGCTTCAAGCTCCAGTGGATATACTTGTTTCTGTGGGGTGAAGGGATTGCAATGTTCTTCGGCTTGTTCATGTATTTTAATTTCTTCTCTTAATTTGTAGACTTGAATTTGAAAGATGACCATGTCACAGATTCTAAGGTGACACTTTTAGAAGGTGTATTGGTGAGCCAAATTAGTATTGAAGGTCCAGTGTGGAATTCATTACCTAACTGTAGGTGGATGTAAATCAAGACTTGTGAAATGATGGATTTACAGGTGGTGTTTAACTTTTCTGAAGTACCATGAAATTGATTTTGATAGATTTTTCCAATAACCCATTATTTTCATAAATCTAATGCAAATGTGCAGTATAAGTGCTGCAGAATATAATTAGTGGTCTTTTGTCCTGGATATAGGCTAAGATACTAGTGCATGTTAAGCCAGCTGATCATCTGCATGAATCTCATTCTCATTTTCTATATCTGACTTAAACTTTCTCTCCTTGTTTCTTTTCTTCTCTTCACCTTTAAGCACAAACATAAATCATCCTTGCTACAGCCTAGAACAGTTAAGTAAAAAAATCTTCACTGCCCCTTAAAAGTGTCATGTCACATAAAGTAGCAGTGTTGTAGTGACCCTTGTCTTCAGTGGTGTCTAATCTCAACCATCCATGTGAGTAGTGCTGAATGCTCATGGGAGAGTCATTTTCACTGCTTTTTCTGTACTGCTTGTTGGAGTAGATGGATTTGTTTTGATCTCTTACTGCTCTTGCACACAGGCACCAGGGCCCTGGTTCATGTGAACTAACTGCTGGAGTGTTATCCCTGCTTTGAAGCAATGGTGTTGGCAGGATAGCAATAGCAGAGCATCCAGCTGGAAAAACACTGGCACTAACCTGTAATAATGTACAATACTCCTTAGAGTCTCCTTAGGGTGAAAGCAGGGGAAATGTGTTTATCCTGTGAGCTGACCTCAAACAATCCCCCTATCCCAAGGTGTGCTTTTTTTCTACAGCAACCACAAGCATGGAACTCATGACTTAAATTTTTTGAGTCATGCTTCTTCACTGCAGCATTGGGCCTCATCAGCAGGCAGTTTTATCATGCCCTGCAAGCCTTATGGCTGATTTAAATCCTCAGATGACATGTGCTTCCACACACAGCTGTAGGGAGTTTGTAAATTTCCAGTTGGCAAGTGTCCAGTGTAAGCCATCAGGTGACAGACACTTAACTAGTTAAGACCTTGGCATTCAGTGATTTCTCAGATAAAATGCCTGGACAGGAGAGTCTTCTTTTGTGACCATTTGCCTTTGACTCCTTAGGCAAAGACTCGATAACTGCTCTTAAAACCAAACAGCTGTATTCCAACATTTTACCCAGGCAATCCTCTGCACTGCTTGTGCACAGCATACTGTTGCAACCTACTTTCATGTCCAGTGTTGGGACAGTGGGAGTTTAGCCATAAGATCTACAAATAGCTGCCAGGTCACATGCTGAAAGAAACTGCATCCTGTGAGAGGGAAGGAGGAGCACCTTCTGTGTCGGGAATTAACACAAGGTACATTGCATTGCTTTTAGGGCAGCTGAAGAAGCCTTTGTGAATGATGCAGAAGACATTTTTCCAGGCACTGAGTGGGAACGTTTGGCTCAGCTCTGTGACTTTAATCCCAAGTCTAGTAAGCAGGCAAAAGATGTGTCCCGCATGCGCTCAGTCCTCATCTCACTCAAGCAGGCTCCACTGGTTCGCTGAAGGGAAGCACAATGGAAACACTACAAATGCAGTATCTTAACCTTACTCAGAGAAGCTGGGTTGGCAGTAATTGCATTGTCTCAATGGCTGTTTTTGGCTTTTTTTCTTTTTTGTGGTTGTTTTTGACCAAACCTCATGATGTATCTAGAGCTGATCATTGTTTTATTGCATGTTCTTCCTCATTCTTCATTACTTTGTGTCTGAAATGGGACAACCTTCAAAACTGTGCTATTGTGTATGGAGATGTCACTTCGCACATTACTGATATTAAAGATCTGTTAAACAGCAAAATGTGTTGACTTTGGATAAATTCAGAAGGTTTCTTGTTCACTTTCAACAAGGTGTCTTTGAATTGAGTGTGATTGTTAGTGATTTCAGCTTGCTGGTGACTCACCAGACAGCAGTGCTCCTGGTCTCTTAAGAGGCTGTCCTGCTTGTATCTCAGCTTTCTTAAATCTCTTAAGAGCTTTACTTTAAAAACTGCTTTCCTATCCAGTTTATCAACCAAGATATCTCTAGGAGACTGGAACAGCAGGCTTGTTAAGGAGCTTATCTCACTGCCAGCTGAGGACACCGCCTTCTACAGGTAAGCAGCTCTGTGTAGTTGTCTATTTCCACTCCAAGTCTGAGGCTAGAAATACAGTACAGGATGCTGAGTAGTTAAAGCCTTGGATATTCTGCTGTATATGGGTAGAAATCCTTCCCTGTATTCAACACTGGCTTTATATGCAAAGTCCTGCTTTGAAGAGGCTGTGTGATGTTTGATTTGTGTCCGTGTCCTTGTCTGGGTACCTAGGGCTGCACCAGGCTGTGGGATCCTCAGGTGGGTACAAGGTTACCTGACAACACAGGCATTTGTGGCCATGTTCTGATTGAGAAGAGCTACTCAGCAATTTCATTGATGTTCAAGAGTATTCCATGAAGATCTTCTACCAGTAATGCAAGTTTTACTGACAATTATGCATGATCAGTGTTGCAGTGCCTTTGTCTTGCTACAGCCTAGAACAGCCTTTGTCTACAGTTACAAGCACACATTTAATCTTGTGCTTCATGTGCCTATTTGCTAGATGCAGCTGGTTAATATGCACAGAAATTTTACCCAACTCAGGACATAAGGTGTGGATGAAGTAAACTCTTACTAGTTTTTGGTTTGTTTTTTTTCCAAAGTGCTGTATCCATAATCAGAGGGTTATGGAATTACAGTTAAAAGATATTCAAATTTTTATCTTAAATAGCCTTCATATACTTTCTGTTTAATTAGGAAAAAAAAGTTGGCACTTAATTTGCATTTAAAACTTCTCTGCAGTGTTCTTTATGCAAAAAGCTTGAAGATTTAGTATTGAGAACACCTGCAGAGGTAGAGTTGCAGCAATAGTTGTCTAATAGTACAAGTAAGGCAAAAGTTGTGTGGTGATGTTTGTTGGGTTTTTTTTTTGGCCTAATAGAGAAAAAAAATTCATCCAAGAATGCAGATCTTTCTCCAGCTAGCAATAACAGCCTAACAATACTTGTGATTTATTAAGGACACAGCTACTACCTGTGAAGTCAGAAGGAGGGCTGTAAAGAGAAAAAATCTATTATGAGTAAAGCAGAAAGTTGTCACTTGCCATTACTTGTATTACTTAGTTCCTTGCTCAATCTGAAAAAAAAGTGCAATGCAGAAGTGGTTTGAACATCACAGCAAAGTATATGGTTTGATCTTGTTTTGCTTGACCTTGCTAATGAACCATCCTAGAAGTGCTACGACTGTATTTGCCAGCTTAAGCAAGGCTTAAAAAAAAATCTGGCTTTGTGTTGTCTTCAGCATCTTGTGAGCATTTTTAGTTGTTCCTAAAGTATATTACATGCCCGTTATGCAAAGCATCTGCTTTCAGATGATGAAGCAAACGTTAATGTGGTGTCAGGCTAAAACAACTGTACTAAATACACTGCTTTAGTACCTACACTTCAGATGCAAAAGCACTAATTCTAACAGCAGGTACTGCATTTGATAAACAATCAAATGTGGCCCAAAAGCTGTACAGTCCAGTTCTGTCTGTGAATCTTCCATCATGTTTGAGAGGGACACAAGAAACAGGTTTCACTGATGGAGATTTAATCATGAGTATAAACTGTCCTAACCTTTCTGAGTGTGATGTCTGTGGTAAAAACTCACATCACTGCCTCCCCTGGTTACAGGGATGATGTGGATACTGAAATGGAGGAGGGACAGTGCTTCAAGATCACCCAGTCTGTGGCACTAGTTAATTCTGAGTAACTGGTTGGCAGATCAAAGACTCAAAACACTGAATAACTAAACCAGCTCCTAAGGAGACGAAAAACCACCTCTCAACCTGGATGCTGCACTGATTAGCTATGTTGCTTGCAATGTATCAGCAATGCTCTGTACAAAGATAGCAAAACTCAGCTGGTCTCCTAAGTCTTGTTGGGTTTCTATGCTGAGGCAGAGCTGTTGGGGACAAAACCCCTTTCTCCCAGAATCAAGGATCAGAAGCAGTGCTGTCCAGGCACCAGCAGAGCTCTTACATTGATTTTGAGAATTATGCAGCACTAAGAACTCCAGTTTTAAGTAGCTTTCCATCCATTTGGCAATCTGCTGTTTACCCGCTGCTGGTGCTTGCTTGTGCAATGCTGATTGTGAACATGCATGTCTATGAGGGGGTCTCATCCTGCCCAAATGCTTGAGTGTCACATACAGTTCTACTTAGAGATGTAATAGTGGCATTCCTGCTAAAGCAAGATACTGGGTGCACTTTCCAGGGAAAAAAAAAAAAAGCCTGCTACAGCAGGTTCTGGGAATGCATTGATTCTCTAGGCTTTCAAGTGCTGGTAACAGCAGGGGAAAGAGTTCAGATGTCTTGTGCTTCTCCTCTCCCAGTAACGGATTTAAGTGCTGGCTTAGCCCTCACTGGAGACAATGACTTTCATGGTCACAGGATCAGCATCAAGTGAACAAATAGCAGAGTAGTACACAAATTGTGTGAACTTCTAATGTATGAGCCCCCTGAGACTGGATACAAGGGGGAGCTAATGTCCTTAAAACTCTGGTCCTTAATGAAGTACCTGAAGTTCAAGGGAGATTTCTGAGCAGAAAAGGAAGGAAATAAACAACTAAAATCACTATTAAGCTATTAAATATGTTTTTTATTATTATTCTTTCTAATTTATAAACCCATATACTCCTCATGGAAAACTGCAGGGACTTCTGCACCATTTACACATATGCAGCAGGTTTTATCCATCTGACAGTGTAAAAAGCATTGGAAGAACCATTTACTTAACTAGATTAGACATTAAGAATTGTTTGGAGTAATACTTTTCAAATGTGCTTTAGTCCTCATGTTTTCTCTTTGCCTGGACTCCGGCTTCAGCTGTTAAGAAACAGCTGGAGTCCATGGTACCAAAAACACAGACCTTCAGGAGCTCTGGAAAGCAACAGCCTGGAGCCACTCATCGGTACTCTGTGTGATGCCATGGGACGACAGGGCTCCCCTCTGTTAGAACCCCCTGCTGCTGCTCCTGACCTGAGCTATTGCCACTGTAAAGCCCATTTCTCCTTGACCTGCTTATGCTGCTGCTGCCCTAGTACTGAAGTTAGTGTGAATCCCCATATAAACCAAGACACCTAGGAAAATGAAATCCTGGTGCCATAAAACCTGCTACAGCTTTGGAAATGCCTGAGACAGTATCTGCTGATTCTGAGAAAACCTATGGTATAGAGGCTGTAAGCATATTCCTGGAGACATCATGAAGAGCTAGAGCTGTTGCTATAATCTCCTATGAAGATGTGAGGTCTCAGTAAGTGTTTCCTGCAGAAGAGAGGATGAAATGAAGGCAACTTTTGTAGATTACATTCCAGAATTAGACAGCAGAGTGGTTCACCAACAGCTATTTGGTCCAAGATTATTGTATAGGAGAGGGGTGTTTGCAGAGGGTTGTTTCATTCTGGTTGGAGAAGTCTGAGTGTGGAAATAACCCCTTTTATTACTATACCTAGTACATTACTAGGCTTCTGAGGATATCATCAGTGGCTGAGGTATATGACAAAATACGCCATTAAATACAGGACAAAATATGGCCTTGTGACTTCTTCCATGTTGCCTCTCTTCCACAGGTATGTTTTCTCTGAATTAGATGGTTCCCTCTTTCTATTTCTCCTGTCAGTTATTACTAGAGTATCTTGAAGCTGTGCTAAGAAGCAGCTGGATAAAGACAGAGGGCCATATATCAAGGACTAGATAAATACCAGCCCTGGTTTACCTAGGCAAGCCTTTGTTAGTATTTGACATACTTTGCTCCCAGGCCTCTGAATGTTTTGAAGGTGGGGATAAAACTCAGCTCTGAGTTTCCATCCTTAAGCTTATGGTGAATTAAGTACAAAACCAGTGTACCTGCAGGCACCAGAACTACTGAGGAGATACATGGTGTCACACTGCAGTGGGGAGTCTCCATGCTCAGATGTGCCACATCTGGCTACCAGAGAGTAAAGAGTCCTCTCTCTGCTAACTAGAACAGCTGCATACTAAGCCCCCTTGAGAAAACCTTGAACAATAAACTGCAAATAGTTTCCTGTTGGCCATAGCCAGAAGACAGATGCTGAGATGCTCACTGCTACACTTCTCTGATGTCTGGCCTGCTCTCCAGGGTGTGAGCTCACTAGACCATGGTCATTTTCCTTCATATGCACAGCTTCTAAAAGGGACTCTGCCCTCTAAAGATGATGTAAGAATTATGTGCCTCCCAACACATCCTTCAAGAACAATGTTTTCTAGATGCAGCCTTTCAGTTGCATGTTTTAGAAGAAACATCCCTCACTTCCACCTACTGAAGTTATTACCTGCTCTTGGTGATTACATCATGTTTGCTTTGCAGGTGGAAGCCTGGAAACTGGAAAAGCTGGTCACAGACTTGTCACCTCACAGCAGTAGGAAATGACACATGGATCCTCAAGGGTTAGCTATAATTTGACACACCATACCTGTATTCCCCACCATACATCAAGATAATGCTTGTAAATAATGCAGCTACACTTAACATATGGGATTGCCAACGGAGGTGATTAAACCAACAAAATTTCATATCAGTTCATGTGTTGTCAGATAAAATTTGGAAAAATACAAAAATCTCAAGTAGCTAAAGCTGAAATAATTACTATCCTGAACACTACTCTCATTCTGCAGCTGCTCTCATAAATGAAAAATCTGGGTAAAGTATTCCCTCCACCCATTAGGAATGTGAACAGTCCATTTCTATCACTCTTCCAGGTACCTAATATATTCTACGTGTAGTGTAATCCAGCACCAGGCTCGCAGCTCCAAGCAGGGCAGGATCTGCTAGGTTTGAGACCACCACATCCACAGTTTTAACAGAGGACAGAGCTTGTCGACTGATCACATCTTTGACAGCATGAACGTAGTGGCTCGCCAGCACTCCAGAAAGGATCACAAGAGAGGGGTTCATGGTGTGCAGAATGTTCACAACTCCAAGACCTAATGCTGTCCCAGCTGAAAAGATAAAGCAAAAATAAATTTAGTAGAATACTTAAAGCAGTCCAGGTATTGGTAGTTGAAATGGGACTGTTAGCAGCAAGTGGCACTGTCAGGGAAGTGTTCCATTCATGTAGAAGGCAGTCTGAGTTTATGTTATCAGACAATGTGAGTTTGCCATTAATTTTTCTTTCAAAGTAAAAGAGAAAAGAGTGGTTTTATTGCATGATAGTGCATTATCCCATAATAATGGTTGTGAAAGCAGTGCACTGCCACACTTGTAAGATAAAATAAGAAAGCATTATTCTACCATCTTAGTGCTATCAACCATATATGAGTAAGAAGACTGTGTTTAAAGCTAGTAAACCAGTAAAATATCCCATATAATGTAATATGTAGATTGCCTTTGCTTGCTCAGACCAGCCATTTACTTGCCCACATAAAAATGTCCACAAATTTTCCAATATGAGAATGTTGAGACCTCACAATTTTAAGCTCAATATTGCAGAACCGTCCTGTCATCTCAATTACTGGAGCAGAGACTTCAGATGCTTCTTCTCTCATTTCCTCTAACACTGATATTTAACACGTTATTACCATCAGCAATTTTATAGAAGACATCCTCAGTGTGTACCAGTGTTTGTGATCTTACAGAGCATCACCATTTCTGTATCCCTAAAGCTGTAATGATGGGAGAGTTCTCCTATGGGCTGTTCTCACCTGTTTTGAGAATGCTGTCAGCTTTTGTGTTTCCAAGTTTAGCTGCTTGGATGAGATGTGCAGCNTCATCAGTGGCTGAGGTATATGACAAAATACGCCATTAAATACAGGACAAAATATGGCCTTGTGACTTCTTCCATGTTGCCTCTCTTCCACAGGTATGTTTTCTCTGAATTAGATGGTTCCCTCTTTCTATTTCTCCTGTCAGTTATTACTAGAGTATCTTGAAGCTGTGCTAAGAAGCAGCTGGATAAAGACAGAGGGCCATATATCAAGGACTAGATAAATACCAGCCCTGGTTTACCTAGGCAAGCCTTTGTTAGTATTTGACATACTTTGCTCCCAGGCCTCTGAATGTTTTGAAGGTGGGGATAAAACTCAGCTCTGAGTTTCCATCCTTAAGCTTATGGTGAATTAAGTACAAAACCAGTGTACCTGCAGGCACCAGAACTACTGAGGAGATACATGGTGTCACACTGCAGTGGGGAGTCTCCATGCTCAGATGTGCCACATCTGGCTACCAGAGAGTAAAGAGTCCTCTCTCTGCTAACTAGAACAGCTGCATACTAAGCCCCCTTGAGAAAACCTTGAACAATAAACTGCAAATAGTTTCCTGTTGGCCATAGCCAGAAGACAGATGCTGAGATGCTCACTGCTACACTTCTCTGATGTCTGGCCTGCTCTCCAGGGTGTGAGCTCACTAGACCATGGTCATTTTCCTTCATATGCACAGCTTCTAAAAGGGACTCTGCCCTCTAAAGATGATGTAAGAATTATGTGCCTCCCAACACATCCTTCAAGAACAATGTTTTCTAGATGCAGCCTTTCAGTTGCATGTTTTAGAAGAAACATCCCTCACTTCCACCTACTGAAGTTATTACCTGCTCTTGGTGATTACATCATGTTTGCTTTGCAGGTGGAAGCCTGGAAACTGGAAAAGCTGGTCACAGACTTGTCACCTCACAGCAGTAGGAAATGACACATGGATCCTCAAGGGTTAGCTATAATTTGACACACCATACCTGTATTCCCCACCATACATCAAGATAATGCTTGTAAATAATGCAGCTACACTTAACATATGGGATTGCCAACGGAGGTGATTAAACCAACAAAATTTCATATCAGTTCATGTGTTGTCAGATAAAATTTGGAAAAATACAAAAATCTCAAGTAGCTAAAGCTGAAATAATTACTATCCTGAACACTACTCTCATTCTGCAGCTGCTCTCATAAATGAAAAATCTGGGTAAAGTATTCCCTCCACCCATTAGGAATGTGAACAGTCCATTTCTATCACTCTTCCAGGTACCTAATATATTCTACGTGTAGTGTAATCCAGCACCAGGCTCGCAGCTCCAAGCAGGGCAGGATCTGCTAGGTTTGAGACCACCACATCCACAGTTTTAACAGAGGACAGAGCTTGTCGACTGATCACATCTTTGACAGCATGAACGTAGTGGCTCGCCAGCACTCCAGAAAGGATCACAAGAGAGGGGTTCATGGTGTGCAGAATGTTCACAACTCCAAGACCTAATGCTGTCCCAGCTGAAAAGATAAAGCAAAAATAAATTTAGTAGAATACTTAAAGCAGTCCAGGTATTGGTAGTTGAAATGGGACTGTTAGCAGCAAGTGGCACTGTCAGGGAAGTGTTCCATTCATGTAGAAGGCAGTCTGAGTTTATGTTATCAGACAATGTGAGTTTGCCATTAATTTTTCTTTCAAAGTAAAAGAGAAAAGAGTGGTTTTATTGCATGATAGTGCATTATCCCATAATAATGGTTGTGAAAGCAGTGCACTGCCACACTTGTAAGATAAAATAAGAAAGCATTATTCTACCATCTTAGTGCTATCAACCATATATGAGTAAGAAGACTGTGTTTAAAGCTAGTAAACCAGTAAAATATCCCATATAATGTAATATGTAGATTGCCTTTGCTTGCTCAGACCAGCCATTTACTTGCCCACATAAAAATGTCCACAAATTTTCCAATATGAGAATGTTGAGACCTCACAATTTTAAGCTCAATATTGCAGAACCGTCCTGTCATCTCAATTACTGGAGCAGAGACTTCAGATGCTTCTTCTCTCATTTCCTCTAACACTGATATTTAACACGTTATTACCATCAGCAATTTTATAGAAGACATCCTCAGTGTGTACCAGTGTTTGTGATCTTACAGAGCATCACCATTTCTGTATCCCTAAAGCTGTAATGATGGGAGAGTTCTCCTATGGGCTGTTCTCACCTGTTTTGAGAATGCTGTCAGCTTTTGTGTTTCCAAGTTTAGCTGCTTGGATGAGATGTGCAGCACTAACAGTCTCTTCCTTCTTCATTGTCATTCCTTCCACTAAAAGCAGATCCGCTATTTGAAGGGGAGAAAGCCAAGGGAAAAACATGGTCATGTGGAAAGTTAAGAAATTTTTAAAATTAAAAAGAAATTTAAAGACATTAAAAAGTGACAGGCAGCTAAGATCTTCACAACTCTTTACTGCATACTGAAGCCTGAATCCTGAGCAATCTGTCCAACCAACCCAAAGCATTCATATCCATACTACTCAGGGAACTACTTGGAGAAGCAGGGCATCAAACTCAAACAGCTAAGAGTCTGATAATGTTTATCAGCCCCCACAGGTAATAAAATATAAATCATAGCTTCTCAAACTTCCCAAGACTGAGAAGCTAGTGCTGAAAGACAATCACTGTGAAACCAAACCTTACAGGAGGCCTGTCAGATCACCTTACAGAACACTTCAAAACTAGACTAAACTCTGCTACATGCTTGTGGTGATTTTGAGGCCAGTGGTTCCACATTGAGCATGCCTGGTACTCCCATCACTGAGACAGTATTACTTCATAGTACTTTTGTATTGTACTCTGCAGACTGTGGCAGCTCCCAGGTTGGTCGTACCCAGGAGCCCTTTGTGGTTGCCTGTACATCTAATATCCTCCTAGAAGAAGATGGCAGGTCTATTTTTCTTAGAATCTTTTTTGCAAATTTCTTTCTATACCCAAATGTAGTAATCACGTTTTCAAACATAATGTACACAGATACCGTCATGCAGTTTCTTAGCTTCTCTCTGTAATGCTATTCCAGAGGCATATGCTTCTATACATCCTTGGCTACCACACAGGCACTCTGGTCCATCTAAAGATACAACAATATGCCCAAGCTCAGCAGCACAGAAAGAACTGCCATGGATCAGTTCGTGTTGGTGAATGATTCCACCTCCGATTCCTGCAATGACAGAAAACTTCTACACTTAAAAGAAACAAAAAAACCAGCAGTTTCTAAAGGCCCCGTTCTGCAGGAGCTGACATTTTCTTATTCTAATACAGACAAGATAAATTAAGTGCACCAGTGGTCTTCTGGTTATTGAAGAACTCTTCTCTGTTCAATACACCTAATAAGCAAGCACCAAGTTCCCTCCTCCTCATGTGTTTCAAGAGGGTAAACAGTGCTTCTCCTTTCTTACAAAGATGGTTCTGAACTACTGTGAAAGATCCTTTAGGCTTGTGAGTAGTGATCTTCATGCATAGAACAAACCTTTCAAGTGGCCTTATAATTTTGCATTCATACAAGGATGCTTTAATGTTGCATTTCAACAACTGAATCTGTGTGTTGAAGAGCCAAGACACTTAAATCTACAATCCTCTGCTCCCTTTCCCAAGCACTGGGTGGGGATTCATCAGCTGGTTATTACTGCCACCTTTCTAAACAACAATGCACTTAACAAATAAGAGGTTACTCCACAT
>VYZU01059040.1:0-14256 GCA_013401355.1 Ceyx cyanopectus
AGATCTTGCATTACCCAGTTTAAATGTGTCTCTTCCTGAAATAATACAGGAGCAAACATCTGAGCTTCTAGCTACAAGAGCTGACAAATGGCAAACCAAGACACCCTGGTATCATGCAACACTGGAAAAATGTCATGCCATTATTGCCCGTCTTCAAGACAAATTTACCTACAAGTTGAAGGTACCACTCAAAATTTCAAAGGCAGGAAAGTTGAACATGTGCTTTTTACTAAATTTTTTTTATGCTGGGAAAGTTTTCAGATTGCAAGATGAAAACTGTGTTTCACTTTTCCTAGATGCAATTATGTAAATTATATAACAGGGTTTTATTTTTACACTCTCAAAACTCTATTTTGGCTCTACAAGATGAGCACCTCATCAAGCCTGTGGTAGCAATTTCTCTCTTGCTCTGTAACGTAAGGCTACTGCACCAGGTCTCCTGTTTATGAAGGAAAACATTAATCACTCTTATTTTAAACCTCAGACTACTTGACTTCCAGTTATCAGCATTAAATGTACTCCACCCACGTGCCCTGGAAGCCAGATGTTGTGAAACAGTCATTACCAAGAATGAAAAGTTAAAGACAGATGAGAAGTGAAAGTCAAATTATATATGCATGCTACTGCTTTTTAGAAAAGCTGTGCAAATGTGGAAGTTGGTCATGAATATTCATTCCAATTACATCACAAACTTAAATGCTGCCATAGTTAAAAACCTTCCCATGTCTGCTTGCCTGGCACATTAACATTTATGAGCTTTACTGATCACAATAAGCTAGCAAAAACAGAGGTCCAAGAACAGGAATCCTATAGATACCAACATAAAGAAAAGTCAGGACAGGATTTCATTTGCACCCCTAACAATGGGATTCCTGCTCAGGAAACCAATTGGCTTTAACAGGCACCCAGCATGGAGCCTGAACACCAGAGCACGCTTTGTTGCTAGCACCAAGGTGATCAATGTTGGAAAACACTCTACAAACCAGGAATAATAATAAATACATAAATAAAACCACCATAAAAAAATATGCCAAAACAGACAGAGCTGACTTGCAGCTCAAGACCAGTTGCAGAGCACAGAAAAGGCAGATGTTACTTCATTTTCACTCTTTATTGTGCTACTGGAGATAAACCTGCATTTTAAAATTACACTTCATGTGCTAATTTCAGCTAATTTTAGGATGATTAAATGCAGGCTACTATGCACTAGTGTTGAACCATCTTCAAAAGTTATTCATTTACACTTATCATTTACAGTTATTCATTAGTTGGATAGTAATAGGGTCTCCTAGATCAAAATATACTGTGGCATGTCCCTTGAGCACCATTTAAAATAACAAAGCCCATGTGGCAAATTAGCACCTTGATATATCTTCAGCATGGGTATGAGCCCGTTTGCCAGCAGCGTAATTCCTGTCGAGCCTGCTAGCTAGGAAAAGAAAAAAGGGAAAAAGAAAAACAAACAAAAACACCACAAGTGAAACCCAACAAAACAAGAACACAACCTGGTCTGCCCATTTGTGTGGTAATAACTACCACTCAGGATTCCACCACATTCCTGGCTCTCTGACATGACACACAGATGTGTTTACTGCAAAACACCCATTGAAACAAAAGCTCGTGAAGAGTTTCCCAGAGGATAGCAAAATACTGTCTTGTTATCAGCATAACTTAGCTTCTGGGGCTTTAGCCTTGCAAACAACTATGTTATTCATAAATCTCTAGCACTCATGCAGCCATATGTTTGCAGATGTATTAGTTTCTGGAAACAGAGGTTTAGAAAGAGTTTTTAAAGGATTGTTAACACTTATTCTCACACTGAGGCCTTAAAAAATCCATCTTGCTCCTGAAGACAGCCAGCAGTGGAATGCCTGTTTGCACATTCCAATTACTCAATAGTACAGCCCTTGTGGAAAAGATGGATTGATTGCAGTTCATTTTTCATAGACACACCAACACGTGGAACATGCCAAACAGGTGTATTTCACTTGGAGGCTCAAAGATTCATTACTATGAAGAAAACATAACTAGATATGCTAGATTTTTAAAAAGCAAAACAAGCTTATTCTATCTGCCATAATGGTAATTCCTCTCTAACTTGGGCTTCATACTTGTATTTTATGTACAGAAACTCTCACTTTTAGGACTATTTGGAAAACACGGGCTAGCTTTAACCCCACTCTGTAAAAGCACATTATTCATCTGTCTCCTATAACCACTTGACTTATTCAATAACAATTAGAACCCGCAGCAAAGTTTTATAAACAGAGAAGTACCACACAAAAGCTTTAACAAGAGCCCTCTGAATCAGAGCTTCTCTAAATTTGAAGGCAGCAGCCAGAAATCAAGGGGTGAAGGTGGGTTACACAGCAGCAGGAGACTCAAAGTATCTTTTTATGTGCCACATCAGTGCAGGAACCCCGACATCACTTGAACAACTGCAATGAACCTTCCTGTATCTTTAGAGCATTTAGTAGCACTCACCATACCCTTACTTTTTGAGGGGCTGGAGTCAAAGAAACCTAATGCAGTGCCAGCAATCTCCAAAGGAATGAGATTAACTTCCAATGAGAGGAGACAGCCTGTGTATGACTGAAAGGGACCATGCACTTTCCTCACCATCCCTCATAACATTTCAGAAGCCCACCTGTAATTTGGATTCACAAAGCAGCAGCAAACCAGACCACATCGCTGTAAAACACTCAGAACACTTTGCTTTCATGCTGGGGGAGGCTATGGGGAGAGCAAGATGTTTAAAGACTTTATCACTGCAGTGGAACAGATAATTAGGCAATTAAAACTATGAAAAGTGGACAAATTACCAGTTCCAGATGAATTGCATTGCAGAACAGAGAGGGGAGAAGCAAGCAAACAGCACCGAGAGCCTTTGGCAAGCGTTAATAGCACAACTCCAAGAGGCGCAGCTCGGGAACAAAGGTGAAAAGGGTTAGTTAATTTGCAGAAGCCTGTCTGCTTTGGCAAAGGAACATTCTGAAGAAGCTGGTCCCTAAAATAATCTTGCTTTTCTTGTGTTGGTAATTAGAATGCATTAATAGAAACCCAAGAGTTCTCATTCCAGCTTCATTTTTGGTAACTCAGCAAGGACCTCCCGCACTAGTTTTTAATGACATTTGCACTATCTTCACACACAGAGGCTTCTTGTTTCATTCTGCTTGATACAAACCCCCCACGAACTCATTCTTACCACTTGCTCTTGCGGCATAGAAGATGAACCATTGCACACACCACAGTGGAGATAACAGGAAAGAGTGCCCAAACCTCACACAAAACTTACTCCTACTCCCAATTGAGGCTACTATGGTCACACAACGTCCATCATCACAATAATCCCTTCTGGAGCCTTTCCTGCAGGTGCTGGAGTGGTGTAAGGTGTGCCCTACCAGCTGTGGGGAGAGGATTCTTCTTCATCACCCCTTCTTGCAAAATGAAAGACTTCATAGCTACAGCTCAGTCTCATTTTGTGATGGTAAATTATCAAGAGGAAAGAAAAAATATACTATTAAGGCAAGCAGAAGCCACAGAGCTTGTGCCAAGAGCCATAGAGATTAGATCTCACTGAGCTGTGGAACATCTCCTGCTACGCCAACCCTTAGAAAGATGGAAGCCTAAGAAGAGAATGAACCTTGTGCATCATTAAGAATTTCCCTTGTAAAAAGCATTTAAAGTAAAAATAAGAAACATTGAATCCTAGGACACAAATGAGGCAGAAGTGGGATCAAAAACACAGAGGATATTGCTTGAATATTCAACAGTATATCTATGGTGCAAGTTAAAATCCCCTAACAACGGCAATATACAACAGTTTTTATTACTTGGCTTTACACACAGAAGTTTTAGTAAAATAAATACTAAACAACAAGCTCTGGGATGAATGCACAAACTTCAACACTTAATTTTTTTACAATACAATAGCACTCCGGAGCAAGATGTGTTATTTTCTTTCTAGTTATGGGTTTCTTAGGTAATGATATGGAAACATTTATTTTAATTATAGCAGGTCCTTGATATCTATGCAACAAACACATTCACATGATTTATTCCTCCCTGAACCCAATTCTTTCATTCAAAACACAAGCAGATGAGTAGGAGAAAAAAGGTTCATCAAAGTTTTAAATTCTTTGAGTCCTAGGAAGCCACTCTTATCTAATCCAAACAGCTTGAAATAAGACACTGCCATAGGAAAGATGGGGGTAAAACTGTAGGATCCCATTGCATTGGCTGCAAAGACAAGGATAGTGCAATGCTGGCATCTTTCAGAAGAAAGCAGGGGGAGGAAAGCAAGCCTTGGACATTTTATACACTCTCCTTTCTGGCTCTCCATATAGTGCTGTCAGACTGTGTTGATGCAGCCCTTGGCCAAAGCAAGGCAAGCAGCTGCAGCACAAGGGCTGATGGAAAACTCCCCCTTAGATGAACTGCTCTGGATGAGCAGATGGGGAGACACAAACAGAACAGATATTTCCCTTTGGCTTACTAGCTTGCTATCATGGTAGGAAAGAAGTCATTTCTTCTGATACCTTTTCTTCTATTTTTTTTTTCGTTGTTTTGGTTTTTTTTATTAAAGAGACAACTTGGCATTAATCATGAATTACAACCAACATCTGACAGCTCTTTTCTGGAACAGACTTCTACGGGTTTTCAATCTTTCCTCTGCTGGTGTTTGACAGCCTAAAGCTTATAGGGATAAAGGGGAAGGTGGAATAAGAATAACTAAATACAAAATGATGCAATTTAAAACCATTCTTGATTTTAAAAACCACCAACCTGTCCAGTATTCTTTAATGTGAAACCAATAATTTCTCCTGCATATTTTTCAGAAAGTCAATAAGGTTAAGTTGAGAAAGCTGTCTTAGAACTACATTTCTTTTCTAGAGAGTCAGACTGAATAAATTTCTTCAGTTTCTGCTGAAGAAATCTGTACTTAACAGTTGTTGGAACTTTGACATTTGCCATTCTACAAGTCACCTCAGCTTGCTTTAGTTCATCCTAAGAAACACTTTCAAATGGTAAATCATGCAGGAGCACATTTGTTCCAGACAGCCAACACAGCCACACACCTCCAAGGATTCTCAACTTATCTGAAAAAGAATTTGCTGGAAACATCAAGTTTTTTTATTCAGAATATTCTGCTCTGAACAAAAGTAGAATTTTTCTCCTTGAATATGAACACATTAAAAAAAACCCAACAAAACCAAAAAAGCTTTAGACTTCATATTTTAAAAAGGGAATCTTAACAGAGACTCTCCATCCTTAAACCACTCCAGCTGCTAGCAATTTCATCTGAACTGTTTTATCAGTTCTAACAGTCACACCCCCTCCAAACAAACACACACAAAACCTGCCGAAACCCGACCCTCCTAAAGATTGTCCACATTTTCACAGGCCAACAGCAGGCAAGTACAACACCGGGTACTATTGTCAGGAGTTCCCAAACAGATCGCCAATATTCATTTAATCAGCTGCCATAGATGGTGCTTAGAAGTATCATTACAAAAGAAATGACCAAAACAAGTAACATAACTTGCCTTCAGTCATGAAGACAACATGAAGAAGTTTGATAGTGTTTCACCTGCCCATGGTAGGGCACACAGGTTGTGAGAGGCAAAACTTGAATTAACTACTCAAATGTGCTCAATAAACAGCGACCTAGATTTTGAACCAAGGTACACACACATTTCAAGCAAGCAGAAACACTAAAGAAGAAAATGCCACAGAGAAATAGTACCATTTACTGACAGTTATCAAGTCTTTCCATTTTTGAAGCTGCCCATCATCTGCTTTCAGGAACACACCTCCGAACACTGAAACAACCCGCTACACTTGCGAGCTGGGACACACTGACAAACACACGTTACAAACTACACAAGTTACAAACAATTACATAAGGCTTTACAGCAGAGCTCCTCTCTCCACTGCACACAGCAACTTCTTTCAGAGCAGCCAGTTCCCCAAATTAAACCAGAACACCTCTGAAATGAATCAAAAGCCTCCTTAAAGGCTACAAAACTCCCCCACAAAGCTCACAACATAGAACTGCACGAATTAAAACGTTTTCTCTTACCTTTACTGAGAGTACCTGTAATGAGCTTGAAAACAGTCTGGGCAAATTTGACAATCCCATGCTTGCACCTCTTCGAGCAGCCACTCATGGTTCAAGCAAGTAGAAAGATTCTTCTCGCTTCCAAAGTCCAGGAGTAACAAGAAAAACAAATGAATAAGCGAGTCCTTCACAAAGTTGAGATGCCAGGTTGGGCAGCGCACAGCGATCTGCTCTGACGCCCCAGCCGCTGCGCAGAGAAGCGTCCCCGGAGGCTGCGGGAGGGCTGGCAGCGATTCGCTGCCCCTGCCTAGCGGCGCAGCTCTGCCCTCCAGCCTCCCGCTGGGTACGCACGGCGGCTGGCCCGCTGGCAACTGCTGAGCACAGGCTCAGAAAGGCAGGGAGAGAGGAGCAGAAGGGAGTTCACTTCACCAGGCGTTGCAGGGCTGTCACGGCGGGCGCTGCTAATGCGGCACTTAATGCTGGAGGCACAGCAAAGAAGCCGCTGCTTGAAAGCAGTTTTTCTGGAGCTCTTTTCCAGATAATTTTAATTAATTAGTCAATTTTATTTTCGTCAGGCCAAAGGGAATCGGAAATTATCACTTATTTATTCTACCAACACTGCATTCGCACTCTGCACGTAGAAAGCTTCAGAATATTCCCTTGCAAAACCTGTTTTGAAGTAGGAAGACGAAGCTGCACCCAGAAGTCTCTTTTCCTTTAATTTTACCAACTTCGATGCTCCCCCGCTGGTTACTTGCTCGCCACTCGTGGACGAGCCCGCGGGCCTCCTGCTCACATCTCTTGCAGCTCAGCGCTGGTCCAGACCTGTACTTTTTGTGCACTGCCTCACGTTGTGCTCATCCGAAGCTCACAAAGCTCCCTCTTACTGTACTGGGAGCTTATCCCCTAGCAACAGCCACAGCTCTGGCTTCTCCAGTTCAGTCAATTATTTGTGCGTGTCTGGAATGCTCCGAACAAAAAGACTCGATGTGTCCAGCAGCAAGGTAAGACGCCTCATTGCTTCTGACCCACCTGAGCGGTGGGTAGTCAGACATCTTTAGGCTTTAATTCATGCTGAAATACTCTCAGGTGTTTTGAGCCACCCCCAAAGGCGGTATTTGCCTGTCCCGCGGCGAGTTACAAAGCAACTTGCCTCATGCTCCCGCTTACACCCAGCTGCCGCCCGTTAGATGATTTGATCGTCTCTACCAGAGCCACCTGGAGCCCGTCACCGCCTCCGCGCAGCAACAGCTGAGTCCCCTGCCTTTGCCGAGACACGGACGCGGCCAACGGCTTCTCGCTTCAGGGAGCAGCGCTAGTTCTCCCCGCTGCGGGGGCAGGGAACCGCTTTACCCTGTAATGTACACCCCTCCCCAGGCAAAATACAGGGCTTTGCCCAATGGTTCACCTTGCTGCCACACGGGCCCACTGCCCGTCCTTCCCGGCTGCCGGCGCCCTCCGTGTTCTCATCCTCATCCCCTCATGCGCTCCCGGCTGCAAACATCCTGCGCCTCATCCTCTCCCTCCCCTCACACCGTCCCGGTTAGAGGAGCTCTCCTCTCCCTCCCCTCACACGGTCCCGGTTAGAAGAGCTCTCCTCCTCCTCTTCCTCCCCTCTCACGGTCCCGGCTGGGAGAGCTCTCGTCCTTCCCTCAGCCGGGCATCCCAGCGTCTCGCCGTCGTTTTCTCCTCCTCAGAAAGAAATCCGCGGAGCACTGCTCGGACAGGCTTCGCATCTTCTCTTTTTACCTCAGAAAAAGGTACTTTGGCAAGTCAAAGATGCCACACGGACAACATGACTTCATGTAATAGTCACCGGGAAGCTCGTGCGGGGAATGTCGCTCCCGAGCTGACCGTCAAGCACCGGACATTTTTCTGCCTCCTCACTTCCACCGAGCCGCCTCTAACCTTAAACACCTAACACTCGGTTTGAGGTCTTTTCAGACTGAACAGTCACGAGTTTTTGGAAAACTGCCATCAAAGGCGACGGGAGGTGTTGTGTGGGGAGCAGGGGCGAGCTCCCGAGCAGGGCTGTCCCTGGGCGGCAGCGGCGGAGCGAAGTCCCGGGGGTTGCCGCCAGCCCCGCGCGGACACCCTCGGAGGGCTGCGCTCCCCACACCCTTCAGATCAGGTTTTCTGCAAGTTTCTCCCAAGTCTGCTCTTTAATATGCCCCCCAGGGCCAAAGTCGGCCCGCTGAGCGCTCGAACACGGCTCTGTGAGACAGAGGGTGGTGAGCACCGAGGCCAGCACTCCCCAGGGCACTGCGGGCACAGAAGAGGAGCAGGGGCGCTGCTGCCACCACCAAATCCTCCCCACTCGCCTTTCGGCAAATGCCCAAAGGTCGTGTGGTTCCTGTCATCACCTCCACACAGCCGCCCACAGCTGTTGTTATAAATATGACTTCCCAATATTTAACAGATTTGTGAAGATCTTCAGCCCAACATTACAAAGAGGAAACTGAGGCAGAGATTAAATAAGTCCTGCATATGTTAGAAACACACAGCTCAAAAGAGTGGTGTATGAGTTTCAGGTATAAAATAATATTTCTGCCTACACCACAGATTTCCAACCACTAGGTAAAGAGTACAGAGAAATACAAGGATGGGAGGGTGGGAAAGGAGGGAGAGAGATGTTGAAAAAGCTGAGCACCACTTTGACCATTCTTGACTCAATAAGCTTGGCTGACTGTGTATGTATGAATGGTACATTTGTGAAAAGCACAGTGCTAAGTAACTCCTTCGTGAAGCTATCTCCAAGGCTATCCTTTGTTCCCAGACATCCAATTCAAAGTTAGAAATGCGATTCTTCAAAAGAAAAAATAAATTGTAATAAGGCAGTAAAATGTCAATAGGGAAATCAAGGAGTCAGCAGGTTGCTAATTAGTATGTGTCTGTATCAAAGTTTGCAGCATGTTTAATTGCATTTATATATACATCAACATCCTGCTATAAATGGTAAGGGGGGGAATGTAGGACAATGGACATAACACATGCTAGGAGCTGTATTAAAGGATGATATGGAAACTGAAAATCTTGCATAGTAGGAAGAAACTGTGTCATATCCCAGACAGCACTTAAAGCCTCCCTGGAACTCTAGTTTCACTAGAGAATGAGACTTCTTATTGGACATCTGTTAGCCTCTTCTGACCTGTATGTTGTGGTTTAAACCCAGCTGACAACTCAGCCCCACACTGCCACTTGCTCACTCCCCACTGGTGGGATAGGGCAGAGAAATCACAAGAGTAAAAGTGAGAAAAACCATGGACTGAGGTAAAATCACTTCAACAGGTAAAGCAAAAGCCATGCACACAACCAAAGCAAAGCAGGCGATTCTTTCAACATTTCCCATTGGGTGGTATTCAGCCATCCCTAGGAAAGCCAGGATCCATCATGCAGAACAGACACTTGGGAAAACAAAATGCCATTTATCTCTAAACATTCCCCCTTCCTTCTTCCTGCAGCTTTTACTGCTGACCATGTTGTCATAGAGAATATCACTGGAATATCCCTTTGGTCAGTTGGGATCAGCTGTTCCAGCTGTATCCTCTTCCTCCAGCCTGCTGGCTGGCAGAGTGAGGAGCAGAAAAGGCCCAGGCTCTACAGAAGCACAGCTCAGCAATAGCTAAAACAGCCTTGTGCTATCAGTGCTCTCAGCACAAATCCAAAACACAGCCTATGCCAGCTATTCGAAGGAGATTTAACTGTATTGAAGCCAAAACACACCCATGCTACACAGAGAAAAATGAGTCAAAAGGAAGACAACATGGACAGCAATAGGAATGGATCATCATAGCCACAGCATTACATAAAAACTGCAGCAGGTTCAGTGGAGTGGTGGAGATTTGCAGCCTCATAGCTCAGGGAAAGCTGGAATTAATCAAGCTTCCAGCAGAAGTTTCAGCAGCCCAAGGCTCTCTAAATGTAGCCCCCCACTCCAATCCTAAAAAAATAATTTAGGATAAAGATCCTGATCATGAAGGGCCTCAAATTACTCACTGCTTTTACAACGTACCAAGGCTCCTTATTCTGTTTGTAGGCACATGTAGACACTCCTCAGTAAATGGCAGAATATCTCCAAGAAACAAAGGTGTCATGTCCCTCTTTGAGCTTTTATATATGGCCTCAGTAAATGAGCATAACAAGACAGTATTTCTATATATTACTGTATGTTAAATTTCCTCACATTACTGTAAGTCTGAGATCAGTCAAAGGTAGAAAGGCATACAAAAAATAAGGTTATTCAAAGGGAAGTTGTGATGTAGGGGAAAGTATTTTCCTCTGAAGACTAATATAATAAACTCCAAAATAATACAGCATATACCCTCTAATTTAGTTTATGTGGATTTTCAGCCTACTTAATAATGGACTTCAGCAATTACACAGCATTCAGAAATATAACTGGTTCACTTACACCCATGCTTAGTTTAATTTTCTGCATGTAAAACCTGAGAACACTATATAACAAGTTAATTGTCAACCCAAAGAGATGTAAAAGTGCATTGTAGGAAATTGTTCTTTCCTAATTTGCCATTCAGGATCACAGTGTGGGTGAGTGAGAGGTAAAAATATTCTCTAAGTATGTAAGACTCACATGAGCTAAGTTCAACCAGAGGTTCAGCCAGTACAGTTTCCCCTGACATCAAAGACAACTAAACCTATTTGCATCAGGAGAAAGTTTAATCCCTGAACTCAAAACCATACTGCAAATGCTCAAGAATAATTTCTGGAATAGGTATGAACAGACAGTGAACTTGGATGCCCTGCTTTCTCCAGCATAAAAAGAACAATCCTATTTTCCTGTGGGTGCATTAGGTTTAGAAACAGCAATTCCAGAGCTAAGTGCTGCCAGGGGTGTCAGGATAGCATTCATGTTACCCACTTCATCCCACAGATACTGTCATCATGCTGTGGAAGCCAAAAAGGCAAAGAGGATGATGGCTGGGATCCATCCTAGATCCTGGCTACTGTCAGAGAATACATTCTAGTATTCACACTTTTTACATTATTTTCTTAAATGTCTGCTACTTGGCACCGTGGGAGACAATTATTAACTAGTTCAGTACTTGTCTGGTCCATTCTTGTATCTGGCTGCAGAAAGAGTTTTGTACAGAAGCCAGAAAATTCTCACCCTAAGGAGGATAATCCAAGTCGCTCCTTTTTCCTGGGCTTGGGGAAGGGTGTTTTTGCAGAAACTACCTCCTCTCACATGCCTTCCCATCATTTTCTTGGTGATCTTTTTCCATGTTGGTATGATGCACTGTAAGTCAAGTACAGACAACTGTTCCTACTAGCTGTGCCCTAATTGCCTCTAGAGCTTGAGATAACCAAATATCAGGAATCACAGCTTTATTGGCCTCTAAGAAAACTGTAACTTCAAAGCATTTGATAAATAGTCTACTTAAAATGAATACTTAAATTCATGTAGGTATTCAGGGGTGAAGCTCCCAGCTTGCCACATGCCATACCATTCATACTTCCAATATTAGCACCACTAACACTGAGCATCCTCCACATATAGAAATCAAACTCCATTGGACTCCCAAGGAAGCACCAATAGCTGTTTTCCAAGGTGTCAAACTGACATACAACCAGATTGACTTACTTGCCTCTGACTACCAGGAACAAAGCAGCAGCAAGTTTAGACTCAACATCTCCTTTGTACTGTCTAACACTTCAGCTGCAGCATCTCAGCCCTGTGAAGATCTTCACTGGTTTCTGGCATTGCTGCCAGGCAGATAACAAGCATAGCACCTTTTCATTCACTCTGTAATTCCAGTTAGGTAGTATCAATCAGAGCCTCAGGAACATCACATGCAGATTTCCTCATTACAGAACTTTTTTTTTATGGTGCAGTAGTTATCTCTAGTCTCAGACAGCATTCTTCATTGGAGAGGAATGAGTAGAGATAGTGACACACCAGTATTTTCCACAAACTGTCCACTCAGCTTGGATCATCTGTTTATTTAATATCCCATCTGTCAAGCATGACTGTTTATTTACACAGACATCTAGGGGAAGAAAGGATGCTTATGGAAAAGCACACTCACCAAAGTAGGCTTTCTGAAGCGCAGTAAGAAGCTAAGAGAATGAAGATTTGAGTACAAAACCTTTTGCCTGAAGGACAGACATACCTATACAGGGTGCATGGAACTTGAAATTACAATTGTGACTTCCCTCCCCCCAGGAGCAGCTTCCTGACTTGGAAGTCACTTGAAGCAGGTGGCTCATCTCTGCCTGGGGAAAACCACATTGGCTTGCCTGGATCTTTGTGCTGACAGTTTTCCTCTACAGAGGAGGCTGAGACCAGTGCTTAGATCCTTCTTTCTAAGCCAAGCACAGCACTTGCCATACAGGCTTCCTGCAGAGAAATTGGCTTAAGTTCCAGCACTCGTGATATTCCAGTCCTTGTGATATTCCAGCCCTGAGCATCTCTAGAGGCATTTTGTCACTCCTTGTAACACAGACTGCCTTGAGACTGAATACTTGTTCAGATTTGACCACAGGCAAGGTCTAAATGACAAGTGTGCTGTAGCACATCTCTCAAAGTTACACAAACCTTCTAGAGGAACAAACAAACAGTAAATCTAGACAAACATTGTTCACAGTTTCACAGCTCTTGTCTGAGAGAGTCCAGGAAACACTTTAGTGACAAACCACCACCACCACAACCCTCACAAAAACAAACAGCAATGAAACCACACACCAAAAATCCCAACCAAAACCAAACCAAATAAACCACAACAACCAAAATACCCCTGCAAAAACAAACCAACCAAGCAACCCCACCACAGTTCCTTTCATTTCAGTGGCAATAGTTTGTCACAGGAGCCTCCAGACTAGTAGACTGGGAGCGCTCCCATTGAATCTGTGGCTGCTCCCGTGTGTCCCACCTCCAGTGACATGGCAGCACACACATTCCTACTCATTTGTGGTAGTGCAAGAGTGTGCACAGGCTGTCCCTGCCTGAAGGAGAGAGGCAATGGCCAATATGTTAGCTGTGCTTCAGTGGCTTGGTAGGACAGGTCAGGAAAAAAAAAAAAAGAAGTAACACTGATGAGAACATCAATTGGAAGAACAACTAAAGCAGTAAGGAGAGCACAGATCAGCAGTAAGAAGAGCATAGTTTTTTCCAGAAACACTATATCATGGAGGAAAATAATAGGAATAAAGGAAATATATTTGCTTTACCCCTATTCTTCACATACTAGGTTTTCACTTAAGTGATACATTCATCGGGCTGGAACTGGTATATATCTTTACTGTACAAAGTATTTTCTTTCTTCACATTGCAGTTATTATCCCAGACAGAATTGATTGAAAATACTCTTACAGGTTTTTTATCTTGTTATGAAATTGATCTAATAATCTGTACCGAGCTCATATTTATTTTTGGCATCCCAGGAATCTATTCACTTCAATAAAATAAGGTTTAATGACTTGGCACCTGACAATTTGATGACAAACTGTCTTCAGCTTGGTGCAGGCACTATGAAGAAAAGCACTTCCAGCACTTCCAGACAGTCTTCTCTCTAAAGTCAGGAATTTTGTACTACTTTTTGCATCCTGTCCATTCTTGAGGTGTAGGTGTGTTAATTTATGCAGCAGACACTGAAATTCTCAGAAAGAAGAGAGATTATACACTAATGCATTTTAATGAGCTGTAACCACTTGTTCTAGTTCAGAAAAATAAATTCCAGTGAAAATAAGAAGACTTACATAAATGAAACCAAGCAGAATAAGGAAACACAGGTCACACTTTCTAACTGGTCTCCTTCCACTCTCAGCAACTGAAAGGTGCTGAAGTTTGTATGTAAACAGTTAAGCCTTTTCCCAATTAAATCACAATTAAAATGAATGTTCACCTATAATAGCTCTATAAAATTCACATTTCAGATTACTTTAAAAAAGTGAAGGAAGAGACAATTTGCAAGAACCCAAACCAATTGATTCAGACACAGCTTTCACAACTTAGGCTTTGTTTTGGCAATCTTATAAAACAATAGCTTCAAAGGAAAAAATTGCAAAGTTGGGTGGTTTTGGGTTTTTTTGGGGGGTTAAAGTTACTTGAATTCCCATAGAAATATTTTCTTGGTTTGAAACCTGCAAAGCATATGAATATCTGCCTAATTTTGTGATAGGTTTATACCCCTTTCAATTAAATTTTTAGCAGATATAAGTTTATGCACACACCCAAA
>VYZU01059043.1:0-10811 GCA_013401355.1 Ceyx cyanopectus
AGAAGGAGACCCCACACCCTCTCCTGGGAAGCCTGGTGTCAGTTGGTCCACCCAAAGGGGTGTCCAGTGGGCACCCCCAGAGCACTGGTCAGGAGAGTGGCACTAATTGGATCACGGGAATTCACCAAACCTGTGGATTTCCACCCATTTTGAGGTGCAAACCAGCTGCTCCTCCAGGGGCTAGCTGAGGGGGATGCTTTTCTCCAGATTTTCTATCTGTTCTTCACAGTATTTAATCCGCTCTTCGAGGTCCTTCTGCTCAATCAGCAAGGAGGTCTTGAGCTGCAGGAAGTGTTGGTAGTCCTGGAGCTGCTGCTCAGTCAGGTATTTGGCCAGGATCCCAGAGACCACTTTCTCCCTCCTGTCTAGATTCTCCTTCAGGTCCTTTGCATCTTCCCTCTGCCTGCACAAGAGCTCGTGCCTCTCGTTCAGCGAGTGCTAACGGGAGGAGAAAAGAAAGAAAAGCAGCACAGTGTGAGAACTCATCACTCCTGCCAGGCTCCAGATCTTCCTTTGAGAAGCCACAGTCAATTTAGCTTAATTACTTCCTCTTGTGGGCTTTGTGTTCCACATGAGTTTTCTCTCGATTGAATTACTCCTTCTTGTGGCTTGTAAGGTAAAGACACCCCAGTAAACCCCATCAAGCCTCGATTCTTCCACACTGCCCTCAGGGGAAAGGAAAAAAAAATCAATATACTGCACATTCTGGTGCTGTTAAAGCATCCCAGATCCATCTTCATTCAATTAGAAGCTCTTTAAGGCACGTTCCTTTGCACTGTGTGCATGGCCAGGGTTGTACTGAAGAATTTGACTGCCGTGGAAAGGCCCCTGTGACACCATGGTGCAAACAGAAGCTGCTCAACAACAGCAGCAGAGCCCAGCCCTGCCTGTTCTGCAGCATTTTTTGTACCTTTCACATTTTATCCCATTTTCTTTCTGCTCTGGAGGCTTCCACAGGGACAGCACTGCTGGAAAATGCCCAGTCTCAGGATCACATCCACAGCTACACCACAGAGCAACAGCCACCATCAGCATCCTGAAGATGCAGTCAGGGGTGCAGAGTGGTTTTGGTGTTGGCTGGGAAATTGCAGTGGCTGGGAGGTGGTGGTAAAAACCAGGTCTCTATTGAGCACATCGTTCAAATTTGGGAATAAATAACTATATTTACCATGAAGAAATAGATGGATCTCCCCCTCCAACCACAAAGCCAAAGCCAGTGTGAAATCCTGCCCAAAATTGCGATGACACTGACTCTGTGTCACGCTGCACAGCAGGGCTCTCTTGGTGCCATCCTGCACATGAGGGACAATAAACCTCCAGAGCTACAGCCTGGCAGCAGATCCAGGAAATCCCAGTTTTTCTACCTCTGTGCTTTTATAATTTCCCAATGAGAGAGAACAGCAGGAATTGCACTGATGAAAACATGTCTAAAAGCAGTGAGGACAGCAGGAAGCATCATTCTTGAGATAAAGCTGGCTTGTCTTCTCCAGCAAAAAAAAAAAAAAAGAAGGGTATTTCAGATTTGAAAAGATTTCCTGGTGACATGAGTTAAGTCAAAATTTTCCAGCAAAACCAGCTGGTTGAGTTAATCCACAGGGAATTTTATCCCAAGTTACAACCACATAGTTTTCCTGCTCGCTGTAGTGAAGACAAGCCCATTAAGTGTGATTTTAAAGGCTCTCCAGTACTGAGCCTCTGGTCCACACTGGAGTCATCAAACTGGTTTGGGTGGGAAGGGACCTTTTGAGGTCACCCAGTCCAACCCCTGCAGGGAGCAGGGCCATCTGCACCCAGAGCAGGGTGCTCAGAGCCCCCCCAACCTCCCCCAGGATGGTGCCAGGGATGGGGCAGCCACCACCTCTCTGGGCACCCTGGGGCAGCCTCTCAACACCCTCAGCAGCAAAAATCTCTTCATTATAGTCTAAATACTCCTCTTTTAGTTTCAAACCACCACTCCATGGCCTGTCCCAGCATCCCCTGCTCAAAACTCTGTCCCCATCTCTCTGCCCTGAAAGGCTCCCTGGACCCCACCCTGCTTCAGATGTGGAGACACACCCCATCGTGGCACCATCTGGTTGGTCTCCCGTGTTTAATTTCCAGCCTAATTTAACTTAGAGCTTCCAGGAGGCTTCTTTTCCAGCTGGAAAGCATCACAGGGCCCCCCACCCCCCAACCCCCCGCCACTCACCCTCTCCTCAGCATCCTCATCGGCGCGGCTCCTGCGCAGGGCGTTGCGGACGCGGGCGAGGCGGCAGGAGAGGCAGAGCAGGAGGTTCACCACCTTCTCCAGGTCCCCGACGAACAGCAGGTAGCGCTGGAACTCGGGGGGTTGGCAGAGAGCCCCCACCAGGGCCTGCAGCTCCTCGCCCCTCCGGCAGCAGCCCCGCGCCGCCACCTGCAGCCGCTGCCTCTCCTCCCGCAGCCCCCGCAGCCTCCCCCGCAGCCTGCCCGCCAGCTCCAGCTGCAGAGGGGGGGAAAACAGAGCCAAGCACGCCCATCAAAGCTGCTGCTGCCAAAGAGAACCCCTGATGGTGCTTCAGCCTCGATAAAGTTTGGGCTTGGAGGGATGGAATGGGCAGGGGGGGGAAGTGGGGGNGAAAATAATCCAACGAAAAATAAAGTGTTTGCTTTGCCTTCTTGAAACCCCTGGACAAGCTTCCTTCCAACTTTCCCAGCTTCCTTTGATTCCCTTCCAGCCGTGTTTGCACTCAAGGAGCTCCTCTGCTCCCTCCTGGCTGGCAGTTAGCCCCAGTTTAGTTTCAAGCCCTTGTAAGCAGAGTTTCTGCTGTTCCCTGACACTCGAAGCTGCCCTTTAACCCCAGACAAATGTGCATTCCTGCTCCTGCCTTGGCTCAGTTATCTGATCTTGGGGGGAGCAGAGATGGTAGGAAAATAATCCAACAAAAAAGAAAGTGTTTGCTTTGCCTTCTGGACAAGCTGAGAACAATTCAGCCTGTCTGGAGTGATTGAGGGCTCAGGTTGCTCAGAGCCCCATCCAGCCTGGCCTGAGAAACTGCCAAGGATGGGGCTGCCCCCACCTCTCTGGGCACCCTGGGCCAGGGTCTCCCCACCCTCCTGGGGAAGCAATTCTTCCTCGTGGCTCATCTGAATCCACCCAGCTCTAGTTTTAATCCATCCCCTCCAGTCCTGTCAGTTGTAAAATTATTTTAATCTCTGAGAAATATTTTTTTTTAAAAGGAGAAATAATTAAAAAAAAAAAAAAGGAAAAAAAGATTTTTCTAAGCTGCACTTAATTCCTAAACTCTGAAAAGCAAATTACTGGTAATCCCCTTAACTGGTGATATAATCCCTAGCTCAGAGAGCTTCCCATCAGCCAGGAGTGAGCTGCAGCAGAGATCACAGTGTGATGACGTGTGCTCAGCTGGGAGCATGCAGTCTCAACTCCATTCCCAAGCCTTGCAAGAAATGGGAATTTCATTCACAACGTGCACAGAAAAAGTCATGGGTGACACAAACTGAAGGGAAGGGGGGAGGAGAGACTGGATTCAAACCAGTACCACCAGTTACAGTCGAAATGCCAATTTGCCAGGACTTCACCTACCAGCAAAAACGGGTTCAACATGAACCATTACTGGGATAAAAGTCATAAATAAAAATATCCACGGTACCACACAAGGCATTAATAACAATTTCAGTGCTGTGGTGAAGAAGCAGCAGTTCCTCTGAGGTCATCTACCTACTTTCTTAGCTGTGATGTCATCCAGGCCGTTGGTGCTGCCTCTGCTCTGAGTCAGGAGCTGGGTTTCCTCAGAGGAAAGATCTTCACTTCTTTGCTTGGCATCTTGCTCAGGCTCGGGACATCCTTCAGTTGCATCTCTGCTTTTGGAACAGAAAACAAATGCCTGTGGAAAACACTGAGAGCTTGTGGCTGTGGTTTTACCTATCTTGATTTCAGAACCACCCTCCTCTCTTCTCACAGCACCAGCATCTTTATTTTAAGGATAGAGAGCAGATTTGCAGCCTGGGTTTGTCACAGTCCCTTTGACTAAGAAATCACTGAGCCTGATTTCAAACATCATACCCCAGAGCCTCGGGTATTTCTCAATATCTAAATCAGAAATTTAAAAAACTTTGCTAATTTAACAAAAATAAACCAAGGATCTTACTCAAGGCTCACACTACTAGCATGCAGTGTATATATTTATAATATATAATTAATATTCATTCATAATAGAGCTGAAACCACTGGACACCGGTGTTGGGTACTCACCCCATCTCCAACACGTGCCCTGCATCCCCCTCCTCCCTGCGTGGTTTGCCCAGCAGGGCAAAGTGCAGAGGGAACAGATCCTCCATCAGCTCCAGAGCAGTGTTTCTAAGGGGCTGTGGCATGAGAACATCCCCCAGAGAGCTGTCCTGGGCCACGAGCTCCAGGGCCAGCTGTTCACACCGCTGCTCACCGGGAGAGGGGGGTCTCCTCCCGGGCGGCCGCGCATCCCTCCCGGGGAGGGTACCACTCGGGGTGCTGAGCAGGGCTGTGTCCTTCCCGGCTGCCCCTCTGGCACTGCCACCTTGGCCAGGGAGTGCCCCCTGCTCCCCAGGAGCCACGGCTTGCTGCTCCAGATGCTTCACCCAGCCGCTGCCGCTGGGGGATGCCGTTCGCCGCTCCTCCTCCTCCTCCTCCCCAGCGCTGGCTTCACGTCCCTCCCTCGGGACGGGGAGGGAGGTTTCAGGACTCAGCCCCTTGGCATCCCGACAACGTGCTCCTCCAGTGCTGTCACCGGCTTTACAGTCATCATTCTCACGCCCGTTTTGCTCAGGATCCTGGATGCTGTAAGAAAGAGACGCTGACTTTTAGTGGAGATGCTTCCCCTGCAGCAGGTTTTTGGGGGGTGACTGTTCTTATCTCCACAGATGCCTCCTTTTATTCAAATTTCTTCTAAATTCAGGCTTCACAGCGCCTATTTTTTTTTTTTTTCCCCAAAGGAGTATGTGAAATATCTCACTGCTCTAGTCCCCAGAGGTCGAAGGACAGCGACAGGGCAGGTCCTCGTGGCCGTGTGCCTCTCTCCCCTCTTACACCCGCTGTTTGCCAAGGCTGGGCACAGCCGAGCTGCTGTTTTAGCCGGAGCTCAGAGGAGGGAGCTGTGACCCCGGTGATGCACCCAGAGCAGCCGGGTCCAGCTCTGCTCCGAGCACTGGATCCAGCCCCAAACGAAACAACCAGAGGCTGAAGATTCCCACACGGGCAAGGAAAGCCCCCCGAGACACGGGGGGCCAGGCAGGGATGCCTCGGGAACAGCCTTACCTGGGGGTGCCGAGCCAGGTCCCACGGTGCCCGGGTGGTGCCACTGCTCTCTCCTCCTGCAAAGAGAGCAGCAAGTGCTGGGGGTGGGCACTGCCCAGGGGGTGGGCACTGCCCAGGGGATGGGAACTGCCCAGGGGATGGGCACTGCCCAGGAGACAGCTCCAGCAAGTGCTGTCCAAGTGCTACACTGAATTTCCCAGATCTGAAGCCAAAGTGGCTTCTCCTCTGCAATTATCACCTCTCTGCTACCAAAAAAAAACCCTGATAAGTCTGAACTCTTCCTTTGTGCTGCCCAGCAGTTCTCCCTGTGAAGCCCCACAGCTCTCTAAGGCAGACAGTCATAAGCTGGACTCAAACAATAATTATTATAATAATTATTATTATTATCTCTCTTACCTGTGAGGAAGAAGGGGTGGATTTTGATCTCTCCCGAGCTCTCCCAGCTGCAGGAGCACCCACCTGTGGGAGGCTCTCAGCTGATGCACACTTGCTGGGGCAGCTCCCCTCTGCCTGGCCGGGGTGGTGCCCGGAGGTGGCTGCACCAGCAGCACTGGGGTGGCACCTGCTGGGCACGCAAACCTGAGGAGGAGAAACCTCAGGAGGCTTCTCTTCAGGGAAAACATCATTGCTTTGCATCTTCCTGCCCCAGTTTGGGTGGGAAACGTTGCCAGGAGGCCACTTGGGCTGTGCCAGCCTGTTCTGCAGGGGTGGCTTGTGCAGGGGGAGGTGCTGGGAACCCCCCCCCGGCCTCTGGTGCAGCTTTCGCTCCATGTACTGGAGAAGGGCAGTGTGCTGGATCTGCTTCAGCTCCGTCCTGGAGATGCCTGAACTGGACAGTGCCCTCCCTCTGTTCTCCAGAGCCTTTCCTCTGCCTGCCCCTCTGTCTTGCTCAGAGATTTCCCCCCTGACTTGGCTCCATGGCACGTCCCTACCTGCCAGCTGGTCGAGTTTCTCGGGTTCAGAGTAACACAGATTCTTTTGCTCTTTTGTTACCCTTTTCCTTCCCCCTGCTCGACCTGTTTGAGGCCTCTTGGGTTCTTCAACCCCACTGAAGCTTCCCAAGGATTCCAGCTGAAGAGGGGAAGGAGGGAGAGGTTTGGCATCCTCACTCGCACTGGTTAACGACAAAGACCTAAGGTGTTCGATTGACGGCCTCTTGGAGGGTTTCTGTCTCAGTCTGGTGGGCAAACTCATCTGTAAATCCTTCCTTTTGAAAGAGGTTTCTCTCAGCACCTTCTTCTGAGCCACTTTAAGCTTCTCCCTGTAGTCCTCCTTGGAACTCTCCTCCGTGGATGAAGCAGGGCTCCCAGCAGCGCTGCTCCTTCGACTCCAGCTGCTCCCCCTCTGCATCTCCAGGCACCCCGCCGAGGGACAACTGCTGCCTGCAAACTCCTCTGGAGAGCTCCTGGAATCCTCCTGCCACGGGGTGAGCTTGTTGGGGTACAGGGTGCTGCTGGTTTTGCCCCCAGAAAGGTAGTAAAGCATGGGAGTGGTCTGCCTGGTGATCTCTTCACCGGCACGGGCGCCCTGCAGCTGGTCTGGGGATTCAGGCTGAGCAGGGGGATCCTCTTGCTCCAGACTCATGCCAGGGCCAGGACTGCCCTTACCAGCCTGTTTTTCTGTCCTGGCTTCGTGTCCAAACCGAGATGTGGACTCTTTCTTTGGTCTGAAAGGAGAGACGTGGCCTGGACTGGACCAGCCCTGGGGATTTCCCTGCTCCTGGCAGCTGCAGGATGGCTGTGCTGTAGCCTGTCCATTCAGGAGAGGCTCCCCAGCATCACTCCCAACCCCTGTCCAGCCCTTCAGCTTCCTGGAAGCATTTGGAATGAAAAGAGCATTCTCTGGATATCTGAAGCCACAAGTGTCCTCAAACTCCTCGGGATCCCCCTGGGAAAGCAGCGTGGCTCGGAGCAGGTGCAGGGGGCAGGGAGAGGATCCCTTTGGATCCTTTGGGCTTTGGCTGGGCTCTGGCAGCACTTTTGGCAGATCTGCTTCTCTGGAGGTTGTTTTCCCCGTGCTGCAGGGACACTGTTTGTCTCCTCGTGTATCATTAACAGTGCTGGGGTTGGTGTGTGCTGCCTGGTAGGGCTTGGAGCTCCTCTCTGCAGCAGCTATGTAAGAATGAGCTGAAGTGTAAGCAGAAAGCATTTTAGGGATGCTGGCCACGGAGTCAGTCTTTAAATACTCTTGGAAAATGAATGAAGAAGGTCTGCTGAAGACGTGGGGGTTGCTTCTCTTTATAGGGTGTTGGGATGGGTTCCACTCACCGTTTTCCTCCGCTTTTAACCCCTGAATTTTTGATACTTCATTTGTAGGAGCAGAAGACAGGCCCTTCTTTTCCAGAGCCCTTCCCCAAGAAGCCACTACACCTCTCTCCATCTCCTCATCCCTGTGTTGAGTCCAGGGTGGCTGCACCCCACCCTCACCGAGGCTGCCAGAGCTGCATCTCCCTCCAGAGCTCTCCAGGTGCTTCGTGACTTTATAGCTCTCAAGTCTGATGGGAGGAGAAGGTGGAGGTCCCTGCTTTGAAGCCCCTTGGCCAGGAGAACTTCCACAGTGTCCAGCGAGCCCGGAGCTCTGAGTGTTCCTCTGAGTGATGCTCAGCTCTGGTGCCTTGTAGGGAGGCAGGTTTGCTGCACTGAGGTTGCAGATGCCTCTGACATACTCCGAGTCCATGTAGGGCACCTGCTCTGGAGGCAACGAGCAGGTTTCTCCACAGCAGGATGGGGTGGGATACTCTGGGATGTTCGATCCCCCCGAGAAAGAGCTGTAAGCAGAGTCTGCTCTCCCAGGGAGGTGCAGGGCATGGTCGATGCTGCCCATCGACTTGGCTGCTGAAAGGCCATTTTCAGGAGAGGCCACGGGCTCTGCCAGCTCTCCAGTTCTGCCACCTTGCCTGGGAATCCATCTTTCCAGCTCGTGCCCGGATGAATCCATGCTGGAGCATTTCCAGAAGTCAAAGGCTGATTAACTGTCCCCAGCTGAGTTGTCAGAAAACCACGTTTTCCTCCGTGGTCACATTCCAGTGGTATCTAGAGGACCCTAAAAAGAAAGAGAAACGTGTGAAAAAGCCTCATGGAAGGATCCTGATAACCCCCGTGGGGTCAGGCAGTGAACATTGAGTACAAGCTCAAGATGAGAATGTGAACACAGTATTTAGAGTAGCTAGAAGTAAATCCCTGGCTTCAGTGATTATCAGGATCTCTGGAATATTTTTCTGTATCACAAAGAAGGCAACTAAGTCTTTAACAAATTCTCCTGCTCTTCCTTAAAAGACTGTACATACAATTAGAAGATGCTCTCTAAGCAACTTTATTTCATGCACGGGAGGAAAATGGTTTGTTGTTTAAAGGAGCTCCCATGGCATTTCCATCTGTGCTCAAAAATACCCCTCTTCTGAGGAGAAGCCTTCCCAGGGGGTAGTGTCTTGAGGAGAGATCAGCAGAGGACCTGGAGGAGAGATGCTGCTGTCAGCAGCACAACACAGATCTTAGACAGACAAATATTTTTATATTTAAATTACAAATTACAAATGCAGGCTGACCCTGACAAGCCAGGCAGGTACTAGCCACTGACCTTGTTATAATCCTCCTTTAAACCAACCCTGAAGGCTGATTAGTTAAGAAAGCAGCTTTGAAAACCTTCAGAGGAGATGCAAACTGATTCCAAATCCCACCAGAATTTTTTCTTAAAAGCTGAGCTCCCCAGACCTTAATCTGCCCTTCCCAGCAATGAACTCCTGCAGTGGGGTCTCCTAAAGCTGGCACAGAGAGAGAGGAGTTTCAGGGGTGATGCTGCTGTTTAATCAAAGAACTTCACATTCCTGCCTGGTTTCAAAGACAGTCCTGGTGTCATTCATTTGGAGCCAAAGGATGAGGTGGATCAGAGCCAAAATACTCAAGTTAATCTATAAAGGGAACCTGGAATGATGGGGGCACAGTAAATAAATTAACCAGATTCTGGGAAATGCAAACAGCATCACACAGCACAGTGGGAACTGCTGCTGGGGTTGGAGTTTTTTTGGGGGCTCCTGGAGAAGTTCCCCCTCTCTCTTTAGAGAGGATGAAGAAGAAGTTTGAAGAACCAAACCCTTCAGTACCTGGCCAGAGGATGTCCTGCAGCTGCAGAGGAAGAAAAGCAGCATTGAGGGTGGCTGTGCTGCCACTAAATGTCACCCACACTGCTCTTACATCACCCAGCCATCCCAACTGCCCCTCAAAACCCAGCTGGATCCTGCTATCTGGAGGTGCTCAGCATCAAACCCCATGGAAACCACATCCCACAGAACCAGGAGGCAGATTCCTCTGGCATTTTTATCTCTGCTTTGTTTGGTTTGGGTTTTTTTTTTTTAATCAAAATGTCATAGAACCTCTCCCAGAAGCTCCACTGCTCAGATACTGCTATTTATAGACTGAGCTAAGGCTCTGTCTGGGATGGGCTGGCATTGATCCACTGGAGTTAATGGAGACACCTTGATTTCCAAGGAGAATTTGGCTCTAACTGTTGACAGCTCCGTGTGGAATTGAAATGCTGATGGCTGTGCTTTGCTTTATGTGTTCCAATGAAAGCACTCTCTTGGTTTCCTACACCAGTGCTTCCCAACATCTCCTTCCCCTGGTTATTTCAAGCCACCTGCTTGTGAGGAATTTTTGTCTTGGGTTCTTCTGATGATACCAAAAATAATAGGAATTAGAATTTTCAGTATCTCAGAAGGCTGAAGGCAGAACATATGATTTGGAAAGAGCAGAAGCCAACACCAATCCCTGTTGGTGCAGGAGGCCACTGCAGCTCATGGGACATTCCCTCCCTGTCCTGGGCACTCTCTGGGGTCACCATCTGAAGCCACCTGCAGTTGTTCCTTCTCCTCAGTGAGGTGCCAGCTAGCCAAGGGGCCTTCCCCCCTGGCACTGGGTGCCCTCTGGTCCCTCTCTTGCCACCACCTCTCACGTTTTGCAGATCTCATTTGCAATTTCAGCTCCTCGAGTGACTGTAAAGTGAACAGCACTGAAATCATGCCCAGCTCTCCAGAAGGCTCTGCTGAAATCTGAACGAGCTCCTGAAGAACTCCATGCTGTCACGTTTCCTTTGGGAGAAGATGTTTCCTAATCCCTGGAAGAAGAATCATTGACCTCAGCGTGTTTAAAGAACTGTGTGAGAACTGCCTTGGAAAAGAAAGCCACGAATGGACTGAGAACTCCAGCAAATGAACAATGGTGTTATTGTTCTCCTCAGCTGGCAGGGGTAGAGCACCCTCGTGGGCTGCCCTGGGTCTCTGAAATGCCCTGGCACTGCTGTTCTGCAACGGGCACATTCCAGACAGGCTCGTGAGACTGCAACTGTAAACCTCAGAGCAGAGAGAAAAATGTGACATTTAAATGCGTCAGAGCCAACACCAGCAGGAAGATGGAGGGAAGGGTGTTAACGGAGTCACTCCATGACTGGGGAAGAAACAGAGCCACAAACAACCTGTGAGGGTGCAATGCCTTGGTGTTTGGTTTGGGGAAGGAAAAAGGGAAAAGGAAGAAAAAAAAAGAAGAAAAAA
>VYZU01059044.1:0-20642 GCA_013401355.1 Ceyx cyanopectus
CAAACAAAAATAAAGGAAAAAAACCACCAAAACATTCCAGCTATACCAAACAAACATAGCATACATACCTGTCCTCTATGCTGAAACCTGGACTAGCCTAGCTTGTTACCCTCTGGGGAGAAGCAAGTGTAGCTAGCCCAGCTGTGCTGTGCCAGTTGCATGGTGGGACCTAAAACCTTTGGGTCCAAACCACTGACCCACTGAGGTGGTCCCAGGAAAATTATTCAAAATGTGTGGTCTTTGGGCCCCATTTCCCAAGGATGTTGAAGGTGTGTAGTTTTTATTGCTATTTAGCTTTTTTTCTGAAAGACCAAATCTCTGCACTCTTGCAAGGCTCTGAGCTAAAGCATCAGAGCAGAAAAATTTCTGAGGGATAGTCACTGGCTTTCCTTTTCTTATGATTAAAGTAAACATGTTTTTCCTCCTCAAGCCTTGCTCTCAGACACAGCAGAACTATTTTGGCTGCTGCTTTTCCACTTCAAGAAAATAAAATCAGCCCGAGGCAAACACACACCAGGGGATCTTTCCACCTGCCCTGTTGATGATTGTAAAGTGCTATGCAAACAGGGCTTTATAATGCGAAGGGTCAGGCAACCTTAGCAGTAGCAGGTGCTGCTGGCTCTGCATAGGAGGCTGATGAAGCTCTCACAGCACCACCAAAAGCAACACACTGCACATGAGACCAGGCAGCAACTCTTCCACTTCATGCTGCATGGAAGGGTTTGTCTGCAGAACTGAGAGGCAGCAGGTGAAATCACTTATGTCCCATGCTGAAGTCTATCGCTGCACTTTCCACTTCCCCACTTGAAAATTTAAAGAAGTTCTCCTAGAATTGTCAGGATAAGATCCCTGGAGCCTCTTGTGAGGCTGGCACACGAGGCTATTACTTGCAGGTGGGCAGAAGCAGCAAGGTCACGGTGATGCAACTGTTTTTCCTATGGTTAAATTTAAGGACACAGATAGGATTCCCCTGTCCTGAAGAGAGGAGTGGGATGGGTCCCCTTCAATCCTGAGACAGCTACAGCTCTTTGTGGTAGTGTCACCATCCCTGGAGGGATTTAAAAGTTGTGTCGATGTGGTACTTAGGGACATGGTGACCTGGCAGTGCTGGATTAATGTTTGGACTTAATGCTCTTAAAGGTCTCTCTTCCAACCAAAATAATGTTATGGTTCTATGATTCTAGCTCTTGGCCAAGCCTACCTTGTGCTGTGGCACCAATGCAGATCACCCAGGCTGAATGCCTGGCATGGACAAGCAACAAGGGGGGCAACAAGGGGCACGAGCATCCCGTGAGGCTGTTGCAGCACAGCTAGGTACTGTGTGTGGCAAGTGGTCCATCTGCAGTGGGTATCTAAATGTCTTGCTTTTTGGAGCCAGAAAGAGAAGTACAACTGTTTTGCCCTTGCTAATTTTCAGTCTGTTCCTTCTTGATTTGATTAGTGTGATCTGACTNCTGCAAAAAAAAATCAACCCCTCTCCCCTCCTCCTCCCACACCAAGCCCCATGTTCCTTGCCCTTTAGCACCAGAGAGCACGGGCTTTGCTGGGTGAGGAGGGTGCTGAGCTCCGAGCCGAGGACCGGGTGCGGTAACCCGAGTCCGTACCCAGGCCACGCCAGATGGACCTGGGGAGGGGGGGGTTCGCCCGGGGAAGGAGCGGTCACAGGGGGAGGGTTTCTGGGTCGCTCCCCGGGATGCTCGCTGCGGGGAGAGGCACCGGGAGGCAGCGGCAGCGGCCGCCAGGGGGCGACGGAGACCGCGGCGTCGGGCGCTGCTGCAGCGGCCTTTTGCGGGAGGGGCGGGGCAGGGGGCGGGGCGGAGGGTGCCGGGTGCCTGCGGGAGGGACAGGTGCCTGCGGGAGGGACAGGTACCTGCGTGCCGCTGCTGTTACGGGGGGTTGTGCCTCCGTGTGTGTGTGCGAAGGTGCGAGAGCTGAGGCCAGACACGCACGCACCTGCTGGGGCGGCGTGGGCGTGACCAGCATGTGCCACTGATGGGGCTCGGGAGGGCACCCCGATGTGGGCGTTTGCCCGTCGTTGGTGTGTGGACACCTTTGCCCCCGCTGTCAGCAGCCCACACAGTCCACAGCAACTCCGTGCACACACAAAAGTCATGGTGCAGACTTGGGCTGTCACAGCCAGCTGCTCCACGGCATGGCTACTGGTGGGTCTGCCTTAAAGGTTAGACTCAATGATTCTCCTAAAGGTCATTTCCAACATGAACAGTTCTGGGATTCTGTGGCAATACCGAGGTGTGGCTAGGAACCAAGACTGAAAGTGGTAGAGTGAATTGCAGACCATTATTATTTCCTGCACAGAATCTCACTCAAAGATTAGTATCTTGTTCTAACATTTTCACTCTTTTTTCTTTTTAAGTTTTAGCAATGAGTTGTGTCTGTCCCCCAAGCTGAAATTCTCAAAAAGTTTCAAGATTTTATTTTGTGATTGAATTGTAAGCTTCCCACCTTTTTACAATATATGTGACAGTAAACGTAGTACACATGGTGTGTACTTGAGCTATATCTGTTGTACCACACAGACATTACAGACAGCCCCCAGGGTAATGGGCAGGGGCTGCAGCAACTTTGAACCACACTGGGTCCCAGGCCTCCCAGTCAGCTTAATGCACTGCCCAGCACCTGCATAGCTACGCATGGGCCCTTGGTACAAACAGTTACCGGTAGTGTTGTGCAGAAGTGTTGTGCCTCTCTACATGTGGAGAGGCTTCTGTGACAAGCCCCCACCAGCTCACTGGCAAGTTCAGTGAGCTTAGCAGAAAACATGAGGACAAATACACCATTTTTCATCTGTGGAGATGGGAGTCTTGGCTTGTTAGATATCCTCAATCTTTGTGCACACAACCTCAAGTAGAGCAGAAGCTGATGTGACCTTCTCTCAAGTCCTTCATCACACCATGCCTTGTGTGTCCTCCCTTATACCTGCACATTTCAGCAGGTCATCTCTTTAACGTACAATACCATACTGTACCATAACATACCATATTGTACCTTACCATACCTCTACCCCCCAAGAAGCACACAACCCCTGAGTCATGCACTTACATGTACTAAGGGAGCAATACCCAACCAAATCCAAGCCCTGCCTCTGCTGTGCTAGGCATGCATTTAGGACCTCCATAGGTACATATGTCTTTGCTCTGATTGCATTTGCACCCTAGAAAAGTGGCACGGGGGATGACTGCCTTGTATGTGTGTTGTATATACATCCATGTATGTGCTAAATACGTGCATGTAAGTGTAAAAAATACTGGTTTAGACAAAGAGTAAAAATGTGATGTCTCAAAAGTTTTTGTGGGAAACACTCCCTACCTGACATGTTCTTCTTTATTTGCTGGGCCAGAGGAGTCATGCTTCTTCACTACCAGTATGGCATACAAATAGTCCTAAACAGCTTGCCCCCAGTTATTTGACCATGAAAGATGCTTTCTGAAACATAGGTCAGGTAAAGGTATAGCTGAAATTAAGCTCGTTCCAGAGCTCAGAGGGGGAAATAAGTTTCTATCATTCAAAACAAGGGAAAAAACAGTGTCTTAGGAATTAATGTGACAAGCCACAGAAGATGTGCAGGGGCTAACTGGAAAAAGAATCCACAGGTGGAATATAAATTTTCCACATAATTCAGCACATTCTTAATTAATAATGAAAGAGTAGAATTAGGGCACAAACAGCTGATCTCATAAGTAATGGGCTACATTAGGAAGAAATCACACAAATGAAAGCACTACAGAATTTCAGGGGCTCTGGGGACATCCTTCTTGGATTTGCTGCCTTTTAGTCACCATTTCGAGTTTAACAGTGACTCTGCTGCTGAGGAAGGCTGCGGTACCTGTGCTAAACCCAGGAGAGAGGGGTCCTTTGGCTGGTAAACTCTGTGGGTTGTGAGAGGGAGCAATTCCACTATGGTCCCATGGGGCTCTCCTGAACAGGGCTTTTTCGACTTTTTTGGCTCTTCCCCCTAGCACTGGAAGTAGCTCTTCTTAGTAGTAAGTGTGTCTTCTTTCTTCCATAGCGGGATCAGTCCCAACATATAGACTCATCTTCATCTCCACACTGCAGCATTCTCCTGCACCCCTTCTGTGTATAGGACTGCATATACATACACCTGTACATATGCACACACCTATATAAGTGTGTATAGGCGTATGTGTGCACGTATATGCATTTATACTTACACGCATACATACAAGTGCACATATCTGCTCACACCTATGTGTAGATACAGAGCATGAGCATGCAGTTCCAAAGCCATAGCTGTGCAGACCTCCCTGCCCCATTGGAAACAAACGGCTGCCAAGGCTTGGGATTGAAGGGTGAATTTTAAACAGCACCTCTGCCTTTAAAGTCATCCAGAGAAGGGAACCCGTAAATGAGAGGATGGATAAGATGATGTCAGAAGCGTTAGCACTTAATATTCCTGGAGCGAGGCCGCGTTATTTGTGGCTGCGGCAGAGTGCTCGTTCCCGCCCCCTCTGACAGACACTCGCATTGCGAGTTTGTTTCCCACCCTTAGGAAAAATCAACCTCCCTGGCACACCCTTCACCCTCTCCCCATAGGTGTCGTGCCACAGGGCCACAAAGACAACAGCGAACCTTCCTCCATCCTGATTAAGGAGTAAATAATTGCGGCACAGCCCCTGGGAGGGGAGGCGTCTGCTGCTTGGGCCCATGTTTTATTGATCGGACCACTGTGATCAATCAGCCCCTGCAGAGCTGGTGTCTGGCTGCAGACATGCACCGGCCACTGTGCAGAATTATAACGAGCCCTGGCATCCCAGGACCACCACCTGGAAGGTGGTGTAGCAGGGAGGTGTGGGGCTGTTGGTGGGGTTATGCAAAGGTGTGAGCTGTGCCCCTGCAGCAGGTGGCCAGTGGCTCCCAGGCAGAGGCACAGCAGGGGATGACAGCAGCAGCAGTCAGGGTTGAGCCTTCCCGCTTGCTTCCAGACCCTACTTCTCCAGCCTGAGTTGTGCTTAGGGAGAGCTGCATACATTGCTCAGGAGGGGAGGATGCTGAGGAGTTGGTGGGCAGGAGATGGGCTGGATGTAGGCTCACCTAAGCAGGAGGGTGCCCTGCTGCCTCCGTCCACCTGCTGCAGGAGCAGCCAGGGAGCAAAGCGCCGCGTTCCTGTGTTACCCACCTCTCAAGCCAGCCGTGTGTAACCTTATCCTCTTTTCTTTCCCTCTCACACCCTGCAGGACCTGGCACAGGGAGAGTAGACAACGGCTCCATGAGTTTGGCCGTCCCACTGTGGCTGCTGGCAGCGTCCCTGCTTTGCCTACTCAGCAAATGTTAATACAAATCAGAATTAAAAAAAATAATAATAATAATAATAATTAAAAAAAACCCAACACGACGACAACAACAACACACGAAACAAAATGCGTTATACAGGAGACAGAGCGAAGAGAGGGGAGAGAGAAAAAAGAGAGGGGGGAGAGAGAGAGAGGCGACTGTTTCTTTCACAACTTTTGTGTGTTCAGGAGCGAAGAGGGGGGAGAGGAAAAATTACAGCAAAGAAGATTCAGCAACATTTAATCCAAAACCTGACAAGCCGGCTGTCAAGTCATCAACCATTTAGGAGGCAACACGAAATGAGGGAGAGAATGGGGCACCAGCAAGGATCGTGTCGCCGGAGGATGCTGCAATGTAAACAGTCCAACAAAAACCACAAAGCCAATGGAACAGAAGATCCCTTTTCTTTTCTCTCCTCTCCTCCTTCCTCTTTTCCATATTCCTTCACCTTCCTTCCTTCCTCCTCTTTCTTTCTTTTGCAGAAAGAGGTCTTTGCTTAGGTGTCTATAGCCACTTAACTTTTTGGATGCCCTGGGTCATTTTTGTAAGCCAGTTCATACTTTTGAAAACAAAACAAAAAAAGCAAAACAAAACAAAAGAGCCACAAACCAGAGCAAGTCACCTGAAGCTCTCTGCACACTGGTGTCCTGTGAAGAACCCCCTTCCTCTCTTCAGCCTGCACCCAGACCTTGCTAAACACCTTTGTTCTTGTCCCCTCCTTCATGCAACATTGCTCTTGCTGGCCTGAACTAAAGCTGTGTCAACTTTACTGGAAACATGATGTTGGTTTTTTATTTGTTTTTTTTTTTAATCCTCTTCCTCTACCCCCTCAATTTGACCAGGTGTCTTTCTCTTTCTCCCGTGTACGCCTGTGTGCATGAGCACATGCGAGTATGTGTGAGTCTTGCACCACCTTCTCTCTCTTTCTCTCTTTCTCTTGCTCTCTCTAAGCATGCAAAAAGAACAGTCCATGTGTACATATGCTCATCCTGCTGTAGATAATGTCCTGCCTTGTAAGTGTGAGACAAGATGCTGAGAGATCACTCAGGCAGAGAAGAGGGATGAGGAGAGAGGGGCAGTTTCAACAAAGGTCCCCACGGTGTCCCCTCTCTGGCGTCCCCACTGGCTTTTTGACTTCTGGCCACCTTGCTTGCAAAAGTCAGTCTGCACCCTTGTTTAGCTTTTTTCCTCTCCCACCTGTAACTTCTCTGGCTCTCAGCCTTTGAGTACCAGCATAGCAGTCCCTGCTAGGCACGAGAGCTTGCACACGTGCATGGGGTGTGCACACACGTGCATTTGTCCAAATAAGGAGAAGAAACCAGGACTGGCCTGCAGCACTATGGAGTGCCGAGTGCAGTCACCCACTCCTCCTGGAAAGGGGAGGCTGGGCTGTGGGATGTGAGTGAGGATACCTTGGACATCATGGAGCAGCCATTCCTGTAGATATAGAGTGTGCATAGGAATGATGCTTCATCATGAAAACCACAATCTGGTCATCCCTAACCATTTTAGCAGTCATGCAAATAGAGCCAATACCTTTTTATGTTGTTCTTACTGTCCTCCCTGTGATAAAAGGAAACGTGTGATATGTAAGGGTGAGACTGTGTGTGTGTGTGTGCATTGTACACCACTACTGCTACAAAGCTCACTTTGCAAATTCCACATTTGAAACAAACTGGGTCACAAAATGTCCAGGACCTATGAGTGTAAGAAGCAAAACAAATGTCAGGTCTAAAACCCTGGGCTTATAAAGAGGCAGCTTAAAGTGGTGCATCAAAGAAGTAGGCAGCACAGTTCCCCTTGATCTTCTCTTTTCTTATGGGTGCAGGTCTTGCTGGAATGGCTAGAGTTTGCCATCGCCCTTCCCATGGCAGAATCACACACAGAGGTGCCAACAGGAGATGCTCCAGTGGCTCCTGAGCGAGAATGAGAGGGAGAAAACAGGCAGTGAAAAACAGGGTTAAGAAAATGCTGGCTGGTGGTTGGAAATTGCCACACCATCAACAGGTTTGCTGCAGGAGCCAAAGTGAACAGTGGGAGTGGGGAAGCCAACAGTTGCATGCTTCAGTGGCTGCAGTGCATGTGTGTAGGCAGGGGCAGGAAGGCGAAGACTCTTGTGTTTCCTGGCCAGTCCATGAGCCCTAGCATCCACATCAGGAAAGATGATAAAACACGGGGTTTATCAGGTTTGGGGTTTTTTTTGAGGGGAGAGATATGCAGGGAAGAATTTGAGTTAGCCCACACAAGTTGAGTGACCATCCCATGACAGTACAGTGTTTTACAGTTGCTTGGCACCACTGAGCTTCCATGCACCAGCAAGCTGGTTTTTCTGCCTTTGCCCTGTGAGCCGGTGCACGAGCAGCACGCTTGGCAGCCGTGCCCACAGGGTCTTGAAGGCGAGGGGGAGACCGCTTGGGTTCGCAGCCCTGTGGCGTGCGGGAAGGGACACCCACTGGGGGGTGCCCTGCCAAGAAAGAAAGCGGGCACTGCTGTCTGAACACTCGGCAAGACCTCTCCCTGCCACTGGGTGCGGGCCTTTCACCTTGCACTGCGGCACCGCCAGCTCCTGCTCCTCTCTGCTGAGCTCAGCTCTTTCGGGCAGCAGCAGGCAGGCAATAAAGCAGGCAATCAAGGGCTCCGCGCAGGCAGCCAGAATGAGCAAGGAAATATTATAGAGGCACGAGAGGCTGAATTTTGGGTGCTAGCAGACTTGCTATAGATCTGCTGTGGATTTGAAGAATGGTAAATTATTCTCCCCCTGCCCCTCCAAACCCCAAAGCCATACTTGGGGAGGTTTTTGTGCCTTGGTGCAAGAGGAAAGAGCTGGACAACTGTTCCCTCACTTTGAGGGTGGTTATTGATGGGACTTGCATATCCCTTTGGAGACTGGCATGCCTTGGCCCAGGAGAAAAATGCCCTGTGTCCTTCAGAGCATTTGGACACCCCGGTCCCTGTGCCTACCTCTCAGGAGGGTCGTGTCATTCTGTGTCTCTGCAACAATTCCGTGTTTCCTGCTGCAACAGTGCTCCTCATCCTGGTGCAGCCACAAGCTGACGCTGGTCCTGGAAGCCAGAGCTGGGAGCTGCACTCTCTCTCCAGAACTCTGTCACAAGGGAAAATACCGCATAGCTGGTATTTCTCCTTCTTGGGGCTGTATCTACATCTGGATTTATTGTCACAGGCTTGCTGCAAGAATGTGGGAAGCCTGCAGTGAGTGACTTGCTGTCACAGGCTGTTCCTAAGGGCTGTGTCAAGCCCACCGTTTTCTGTATGTTGAGGCTTCTCTTTGATATCAATCTGATTGCTGTTGTAAGGTTTGTCCCACGTGTTGTCCTCCGCGTGTGTTTTTGTCACTGTGGGGTCACCCCTAAACACTGGCTTCATGCACATCAGAGTCTGAGGGGTGGTGGTGGGCACCTCAGTGTCTCACATCTTTTTTGGTTTGAAGGAGTTTTGAGGGGATTATTTTTTTTTAGATGTCAAGGCACAGAAGCTTATGGTTAAAGGGAAATATATTGCTATAAACAAGACACTCCTTTTTTGAAGCCATCTGCCTGTTAGCTAGAGGAAACAGCCACAACGCTGGTGCTGGGATCTGGTCTTGCCTGCAGAACCTGGGCAGATCTGTGCCTCCATTGCAAAGCTGTAAATGAGGTGAAGGCCAGTTATTTGTGGACCTGTCTGAGAAAAGCTGCACCAGTGCTAGGAGCACCCCCCACTCCTGGCAATGACTGTTCCTAGCACGGCTGGGGAGTTGTGGGTAGGCTGGAGTTTGATTTACTCTGAGAAGCTAATCCTGTGAGATGCTGTGTGCATCAGAGGATGCTGTGAACATCCCCAGTTTTCCTGAATGTGAGCAGGGATCACTCAAAGCACCTGTTGAGAGGAGAGCCCAGATGAACATAGGAAACACAGGCAAGGCCAGACACTGTTCCCCATTCTTTTTTTCCTCTCCACCCTTTGACAAAGAAGTTGCAACGTGTTTTCTCATGTCTCAGGCCCTTTTCTCTGAAGCTGTTTCTCCTCCTCACTCCTACTCCACATTCATGTTGCTGTCTTCCTCATCCCCTCGCAAAAAAAGCTGCACTCTTGCTTCCTGCTGCCTCTCAGCTAGTTGGGAACTGGAGGAGATGGGAGTTTGGAACGGGACACCAGTTCCTTGAGCTTGTCAGTGTAATTGTGTTTGATCGATGGAGATTTAACATTTAGTGTTATAAAAAAAAAAAAAAAACAAAATGGAAAAAAAAAAAGAGAAAAAAATATTTCTTCTACTGGTTTGTAAATATTACAAGAATTACATGAGATGTCTGGTAATGTCCAAGCAGAGGAACAAAGACTTAGATTTAATATATGACCCCATACTTGCTAGCAGATTTCTAACCCTTTTCAGATGACCAAGAGGAGGGGTGAAGGTGAGTCTTTCTGAAAGGAACTGGACAGGGGAAACGCAGCCACCCTGAGCCTCATGAACTCCACGCATGACAGTAGCGTGTTGCTGAGTGTGTGTCTGGTCAGCTGGAAAACAAAGGAGATGCCTGTCTCTGAACGGCTGGGAAGGACAACGTGGGATGCTCCAGCCGACACCTGTACCTTGGCAGTCGTGTTCATTTTTGTTTGCAGCCACACAGCTTTGTGGGTGTGTTGCTCAGTGATGCACTCCCCTCCCCCCTTCCCTTCCTGCTTTCTTCACCGGTGAAGTTGTGTCGCCCATTGCTAGCACCAAGTGCATGTTAACGTGCCACTCATGAATATTTCATTGGTGACATGCATTGTGTCGAGAGTTAGTCTTTTGTCTGCACACCTTCTTACGCCACTGACTGTTCACCGCTTGGGCAGATCTCTCATGTACTGCTGCTTGCCCCACTTTTGGTCAAAGTACATCCAAGCTCCACCAGCTCTTCTTAGCTCCAGGTGCATCCAGACCGTGCCCCCCAAGCCACTTGTCTGAGCAACCCATTTTGAAAGTCCAAGTTCACAGGATGGACAAAGTCACCATCAATGATCACATGGTCTCCAGGCTGAGAGGGAGCTGTGTGTCTGGAATGAATCTGGGGGGAACAACAGCAAGTCCTGATGATTCGAGAGCATGTAGGGAGGAGGATCTGGGAAGTCAGAGGAGCTACTTTAGAGTCCTTCACAGCTCCACCACCAGGTGATGTTTCAGCTCAGTTTTTGTTCAGTGCTTTGCCACCTTGCCCCTCCCTGATAAGGGAATCTGTGGGTATAGGGAAACAGCTCTTCTCCTCCCAGCCCCTCTCACACCTCTGCTTCTTATTCTGCAAGCACACTGACCCGCAGCCCAACTCATCATGGTGCTTGATGTGATGTAGCAAACTGACACCAAGGATGGCTAACAGACACAGTCCTACAGAGGAGATGCTATGAGGGTGAGCAGTTTCTCTCTCTCTCTCTCTCTCTCTCTCTCTCTCTCTTCTGATGGTGCACAATCCCACTGCTTCTCTGACTTGAGTACATAAAACTTCTTGAGTCAGGGATGCTGGGAGCAAACTGTCCATGGAAAGATCAGAATCTCAGTCAGGGAAGTGATGGAGAAACCGGATGGTAATTTTGTGGTGGAAAAGGGTAGGGATGAGTGCTGTCCATCATCTATGCATAGAACTCCCAGGTTCACCAGTGAGGAGACCTCTGCCTCTCAACATTGAATCTTAGAGTGGCTTCATTTCCAGTGGGATGCCCAGAAGATTTTATTATTTTTTTTTAACTGAATGACTTCTGCTGACTAAGAGCTGTGTCACACCATTAAACCCTCTTTCTCTTTTCCTTGTAACTTGCTGGGACAATGCTCAAGCAGCTCCTACAGCTCCCTCAAATTTTGCTTGGTGATTGGCTCCTATTAGGGCAATATGTGGTGTTTGCTTGTTGATTTACTCACCAAAGCAGGAAAGCAGGAGTCAGCTTGGTAACATGTTGGTATGGTCCTCGGGATCTCTGTGGCTTGGAGCAATGTGTGAGGCAAGAAGACTAGCTAAGGTAGGGTTTGGGAAAGAGGAGCAGCTCTTCTAATTAGCTCAGACAAATGTCAAGCAAAGGGTCCTTCACCTGTTGCAGGCTCAGGTTAGCTGATGCCACAGCCACTCAGCCAACCCTGCAAGCTGTGAAGAAGTGGCAGGGTCACAGAGGAGTGGGGTGAAGTGCAAGTCAGGGGGACATGACTGCTGCACGAGTGGTGGGGCTGTGTGCACAGCAGGGCTCCTTGGGCAGCATGGTGGAAAGGGGCAGAGATCAGCATTCAAGAAGGGCTGTTCTCATGTAGGGCAGGTTTTTCTTTCCATGCCTCTGTTGCCAGTGCCTCAGGTACTCCCCTCCTGGCCCCTGGGGACACTCACAGCATGATGCAGTGGGCCTCGGTGAGCGATACAGTGTGAGACCACAGCGGCTCCAGACATGCCCCGGGAACAGGCATGTGGCTGTTCCTGTACATAACATGATCCACAGATGGAGACTAGAAGCAAGAGCACCTAGGAGCCAGCCAGTGAGGAGAGCACGTCCCAAGCAGGGCTGTCCTTTCCCAAGATTCCAATGTTTGCTCCCCATTTCGGCCACGCACAGGCACACACGTGCACCCCAGCCACCTCTCCTGCACCCACGCTGCAATGGTCCTCTCGCCTAGCACAGAGCTGTGCTCCTTTCCCACACCCTCCGTCACACAAGCCACCAGACACACGCTCCTCCACTTGCTCCCGGATGGCTCACTTTGCCCACACCACTCCCGTGGTGGCCCCCTGAGGAAACCAGGAGAAAGCACACGTGTTACTGCGCCTGTGCATGCGGGAGCACATGTGTGTGCCAGAAAAGGCAGGAGGGGGAAGGTTCAGGAACCTGCCACCACAGTGCCACCATCACCTCCCACCAGCTTTCAATTTTCCCAACTGGAGCCAAGTTTCATCCTCTAGACCTTGAGAATGAAGGCCAGTCCCTTCTTCTTGCTACACGGTGGGGTGGTTAGAACTCTCCTCATTAACAGTGTTATATACATATAAATATATATATATATCTATATCTTTATATATATTTTTCCCCAGCACTGTAGACATGAGCTGAACTTCTCTTTAATGAAACGAGAAAACGGCCATTTTATTTTTTGCCATTGGTTTGTTTTTGGAACTAGCTCTGTGAAAGAAAATTTTAAAAGCGCAAGTGTGTGTGTAAAAAAACCAATCAAAGAAACAAAACAACCCTACAAATGAATGAACAAAACCCAGTGATGGAAAAAGAAGCTTTTTATTTTTTCTTTTCTCAATGTATTTAACTTCTGTTATCTCGTTTCTGTTTCTTTACATGTATGAATGCTCTGCTCTTCTGTGATCTTAAAAAAAAATACAAAAAATTACAAAAATTAAATAAACGTGAAAAGGAGCTAACGTTTCTTCATTTCCCCTCCCTTCCTCACATACCCTGGCTTCTTTCATCCCTGATCATGTCCAGTGATTACTTCCTAGATCAGCCAGGGGACACAGGCCAGGCTGCTCCTTCCCTCTCCTTCCCTGACAGAGCAAGGTGGTGCGAGCAGGGCAGGGGTAAGTGGCTTGGGGCTGAGCGTGCCGGGTCACCCCTAGCAGACTGGCCCCTGTGTTGCAGTGCCTGGGGGACAAGTGAGCAGGCTGGCTGGGAATAGACGTGCACTGGGGCTGCCCCAAGGAGAGGAGGGGTGCAGAGGCTGCCTGCAGTTAATAGACCTTATTGCTCTCTACAGTTACCTGAAAGGAGTTTGTAGTGAGGCTGCTGTTGGCCTCTTCTTCCTAGTAAGAAATGGCCACCAGTTCATGAGGGGAAACAAGCCAAGCCATGCTTCTGGTGTGCACAGAACACACCTGGAAAAGCTGTCCGTGCCTTTTCACCTCCACCACCTTCAAGTGGAGACAAAAGAAGACAAGCAAAACCTGGCAAGCACAACCTCTCTTTCATTAACATTTTAAATTGTTATTTTTAATGGTACATTTAACTAACACTAACTTATCCATGGGAGGTGAAATTGGCTGTTAACACTGGCATCTGCTTAACAAACTGAAGCTTTGCATTTGGTGAGGCATAAGCATAACACCACTAAGTATTACTTGCTAACGGCAGACTCATTAGCATTAATTGCTGCTCTTACTACTACAAAAAGCATTCTGTACCTGTAACAGCAGCTATTAGATATACCCAGTTTTCATGGGAAAAGGTACATAGGAAATTATTAGCAGTGGTGCAGACCTGCTCGTAAATGAGAAACAAAATTCTTGGCACTTAACCATAACTCAAAACTTCCAGAAGTGTATGAGAAATTATGAGATGTTCTGGGGAGTGTGTTTTTCATCTTTCCTTGCTGGAGAACTATATTCGAACACAGTTAAATTTCAATTGAAAATGAATTTAAGGTTTATGATGTTCAAAGGCCACAGAAAATGTGTGTCCATAAAAGTATCTTGCAATTCAGCCAAAAATATTCTTGCAAAAAGCCAAGACTGGCTTTTGCTATCCAACACAGAAGTCAGAACAGGCAAAGAGCTGGATTTAGAGCTGGGTTTATCTCTGGTGACAGATAAAACACCTAATCAGATTTGCCACAACTGTGCACTGGCACTATCAAGAATGACAGGACTTACCACTTGTGCTCACTAGCAGCTGGAATCCCAGTGCAGTATATTTGTCTTAGAGGCACCATATTTTGATGCTTCTGATGTGAAATAGGGTTTGTTGTTGTCTTTCTTCCATAGTATTTCTCAAAAAGTGACACTTCAGTCTGGGTTATAAATCAGGGTACAGAAGTCACAATTTATCACAAAATCCAGACCCAAGCAGCCCAGAAGCATGTGGGCATCACGAGTTGCTGTGACAAGGGATACCTATGAGAGCTGGAAATTGCAGTGACTTGCTTCCAGAGAAATGCCTGGCAATTTCTTTCAGGCTGAGAGATATGGCAGCAAAGAAAGAGAAGGATCTTGCACTGAAGGGTCTTCAGGGGTACTCCTTGCAACCCATACCTTCCCATTCCCTGTGCAGGTGAACATGTGGCAAGAGAGCAAGCTGAAGTGGCCATGGGAGGAAGTTCTGACTCAAGCTGGGTTTCCCCTTCCCCTCCCACCCAGCCATCTCCAAACCTTCATATTCTCACTGTGATGCAGGGGCAGAGGAAAAATGAGGGATCCTGGCAGAGAAAGAAGAGGTCCTCTTCAAGAATGATAGTAAGACCCTTTCCTTCACCTGGCTGTTGGCAGCCAGAACCCTTCCCCAGCTATCCAGCTGCCAACATACAGCTCCTAGAGGTGCCAGAGACCACAGCAAGCAATGGCATAAGCCAGGTCACATAAGGAGGTGGCTGGGTCTTTGGATATAAGGGCAGCACAACCATCATTATTGGTGGAGCTTTGCCTCAAGAACATACTGTCCACTCAAAGAGGTTTCAGTTGGCACAAGTAGGGGAAAACGCAGGCACTGTGCATTTTGCCAAAGCACCCATGAGCTGAGGGCAAGCTTGAGATATGATTATGCATCCTCTCTGCAATGTGGTTTGGGAAGTCTGCTCAAATAAAGGCTGCCATGTCTGCCTGTGTGTTCATCACGTATTTGTAGAGTGGCCTGAGAACTCCTCTGGCCATGAAAAACCCCTCCCAGATTATCTCACTGGCTGCTAACTTTATTGGTTTGCTCAACAGAGCAAAGACTACTCCCCAGCACCAGTGCTTGTGTGTTTGCTGCCTGTCTCGTGAAGGAAGGGGTGGGCTCACCGTATCTTTCCATGAATGTTACTTTAACCCAGCCTGAGGTCTTCCATTTACAACAGAGCCTTGCACACCCTTGGAACAGCCTCCTGCTCTTCTCAATTACCAGATGTCCAGGGGTTCATTGCTGAAGGCAGCTGCTAGCGACAGCCCCAGCTGCACCCCTGGTACCCCAACGTCTCGTGCAGCCTTTCTCACTGCAGCTGAGGCCAAGAAGGGAGCAGTGATGCTGGCTCCATCCACAGCACACGGTGGAGACAAACACAGTGCCCTGCTCTTGAAGCAAGTTGCTCTTGCTGGTAGTGGCACGTTGCTCTTCTGCAAGTTTTTTCCAGGGCAGCAGTTGGCATGGTGGAACTGCTGACAGGCATCAGGACAAGCCTCCTACGCTGCAGGATGGGGTTCCAGCTGACACGGCCCGGTACCCATCAGCATAAGCCATACTGTGTGCTCTGTCAGCAGGACAGAAATGTGATCATATGCCTGAGCCCTGTCAGGCCTTCTCCTGCCAAGCGATCTGACAGCAAGCGGCTGCTGGAGGGAAGGATGTGTGAGCATGACCTTGGGCTGCTGTCTCCTTGAGACAGATGATGCAGGGGGATGTCTCTTGTGGGATCTGCACCTCTTATTGTGCTTGGGGACCCAAGGTCTGGGGAGAAGACATGGGGATTTGAGCAGCTGGCTGCTGGCTGCAGAGAAACATTTACTTCCCGGGATGCACAATTATTTAATTGAAAGGGAAATAAGGAAAGAGACCAAACATCTCTGGAAAGGGCCTGTAACACTTGCAAATAAAGTTTTGCAAATGTTGTAAAGCATCTGCCCTGGCCCCCTGACCCAGGCAGCTACCTCAGGCATAGATATTTCCTTGGGCAGTGGAAGGGTGGGGCATCCTGAGGCACCCAGATCAAACTAACAGGACCTGATTGCAACTGAGTGATAGCAGAGTTAGCAAACCAAGAGGCACTAAGGAGAGTTGCTGAAGAAAGGGAACAAAAGACAACAGAGGCATAAAGTGCCTCTAATGGTGGCCACGATGCGGCAAATGAGACAAAATTAGCACCAGAGACACAAGTGGAAACTCATTTCAAGAGTCACTTACTGAGATTAGTAAAATTGCAGTGAGAAGCTCAGGAGATTACCTCAGTAGCAGTGAAAATTTATCTCGCAAGGAATCCAGTGCTACCACAAATCCCCTTGGACTCAGTCTGTCACCCTCTGAGCTCTCCCTCCTTCACCTTTAGTGATCCCACTCACTTTTATATGAATATTAAAGCTGAGAAAACGTTTATTCAGAGCCAGAGGGTAAATGTGCTTTGATGCTATCCTCCCTCCTGCCTTTTTAAATGCACATCTGCAGCAAACAGCTTCTGTCTGCAGCAGAGGTGAACAGGAGTAGGAAGTCATGACTACTCCGGTGGCCAAAAGCTGATACTGTGCTTGGCCTCATGTGACAGTCTGAGAAGATGGGATGGCCTGATCACAGTTAGGGTCAAAGAGGTTTTGGCTTGAGGCACAAGAACAGCAACTGTGTAAGATAGGTTTTGATTGTGTACCAGGGGGAATAGTCCCCTTCCTCAACCAGCTGAGAAATTTCACTGAATGAATTGCTGAACTTTGTTCTTGTCTGTCTCCAAATTACTGGTGATGCCATTATGCTATCCTGCTCTGTGGCATGGTTGTTAGCCTTGCACCCTCTTGCCCAGAGATATATAAGCTTGTCGAGGGTGGGAAGAGGTGTGTGTCAGGGGGAGAGAGCCTGTGTGCCCCCTTGTCCATCCTTCTGAACCTGATGACTGTTCCAGGGTAATCCAGGAGCAAGGCTTGACCACCAGCCTGAGTCTGTGTGTTCAGCAGCCAAAGCAATGCAACAATTTGGGGAGTGGGAAGCATGGGACTCTGCTGAGATTCTTGCTGTGGCAGCAGTTTCTGTTCTATGCTTACAAGCAGTAGGGATTCACATCAGAGAGATACTAGTACCCCTAGTACCCATCTAAAGTCCTTCTTGACACCTCCTGAGCTAACTGTGCTAGGCCATTGCACTGCTTTTAACCTCACTTCAAAAGGACAGCTTGGTCAGAGGTTACTAGGCAAATCAGCCATGAATGGCTTTTGGGTTTTTCCATGGGTGGAAACAGCACAAAGGCACTATTTGTGCTCACCCAATGGCTCTGTTACCTGAAAATATTACTGTGATTACTACACAACTTTGGTTCTCAGCACAGACACCTTCTTTAATGGCCAGGTATCCACATAGTGAAAATCAGCATTGATACACTGATGCCCATGAGTCTGCTCTTGCTGGCTGGTGAGTTCTTCTCCTACACCAAAGTCACTACAGGTAGAACCTATCAAACAAGAGGGATTTACTCATGTCTAATAGTGGTGGCACTCCATGTTTGGCAGATGACCCAGGGACAAAGGACAGATATAATGTGTGGCATCTACTCTGGAGCCTTGAAGTCATGCTGTCCCATAATAGTAATCTTGCCCTAGGAATATAATTCACTGAACAACCCCTTCAGCTGAGCTGCCCTGTGCACAGGAGAGCTTCTAAGAAACCCCTGACAGGCTGAGTATCACTCAGGGGCTGGGGTGTGCTGTCAGGTACCAGGCGGCTCTAATAATCTCCTTGTAATCAGTAAATTAGCTAAAACCAAAGGCAGTCTCCAGACACTTTATGAGCAGACAAAAGAGGTGTGGCTACATAGGGAATTGTTTGATGGGTGCTCAGCTCCCTTGTTTTCTACTTCTCTTGCTTCTCTCTTCTTTAAATCTCCTTTTTCCCTTTATTGGCGTTAGGTAGTTAATCTCCAGGCAGGGTTAGTGTTTGTCTCTTCCATTTGTGTTCCTCATGCATGATTTTGTTGAGCAAGCACAAGCCATTTGGCCCACATTGATTATTTATGAAGGTGGGAATCTTTTCTCTAAGCTGCTTAGTTACCTAACAGTGGAGTAGCAAGGGGCTGTCTAGAAGCAGTTGCACATCTTGCAGGAGCTGGGAGACAGGAAAGGAGGTTTGAGGTGCTGCAGTATTTGATAGGAAAGGAGTAGAAGAGGGAGACAAATTCAGATGAACTCACTATGAAGAATGATTTATCTATTATGCTATCAAAAAGCAGGGGCAAACTGATACCCTTGGGATTTGATAACGCTTTACATTCATCTTTCAGAGTTGCTAAGAAAATACCAGTAAAGAGTGAAGCCCTTTATTATAACTTCCAACAGATGAAATTTTCAGGAATGAATGCAATGAGTACATTGCATCTCTGCTTGTGATGGGCTGGAAGCTCATCCCTCACCCTGAGCAGGCAGATGCTCTGCAGTTGCCTGGGTGCTGGCTGTACAGCCTGACTCTGCCAGGGAGGGCAGAGCCGAGGGGAACAAAGGATTTCAAGTTGAAGACAGGCTTAGTGGGAGAGGCACCGCAACCCTCCGCTGAGACTGCATACTGTGATTTCTCCAGAACCTGGCAAGTCACGCACATGTAATGGGTCACTGGGACCTGGTCAGGTGGAAACAGAAAATCAGTTCCCCCCCCATCCTCCCCAGCCCCCACCCTCCACCCTTTCCTAGCCCTGCCTGTCGTATTTTCTCTCTTCTCATTGCCTATCTGTTCACATTGCCCTCTAGAAGATGGGAAAAAGAAACACAGCTGACCAAGTGTTCACAAAGCAATTTGCAGAGGAACACCCATATGGAACAGCACACTGTGGAAAGGATGCATTCTCAGGATCCAACACACAAAAAACACCAGGATAGCAGCTTGGAAAGGTATTGTCCCTTTCTGTGCACACAAGTATGCAGGAAGACAAATCCATCGCATGGTGAAAACTGCTCTAGAGCAAAACAAATCAAGACTAATGGACAGAAGCTGAACTGTTTTGTGAATGGAGATGATATTAGAGTGTACTGCAAACAGGGTAATGGAATATCAGCTCAAATTTCACTTTGCTCTTACTACTAAATTTGAATCCTACACAGAGTTTAATATAGTTCTCCTAAAAATTTCTTGTAGTTTCTGCTCTTCCCTTCATCCATCAACAGCTGAGCCTGTCAGATTCCAATCTGTCCCACAGCTTATAAAAAAATGTTTTATGGAAAAAATATTTTATGGGAACATAAATTTAAATGCTGCTCCAGCATCAGTGCCTTTCAGATAGGAAATATTACAGGAATGCCTTTGAGGCAGAATCCAGTAAGGTTGAGGAAGGGAGGAGGGCAGTCTGCCCCCTTATTTAGCTGCATGTTGTCTAGATGTGTCATGGCATTCTCTGGTGGGATGAAAATAGGACAGGGGCAGGGAGTATCTAGGAGGTATTTGCAGTCAGAGAAGCACATGCATGTACCATGATTCACTGCCATCATTTAAATGCATGGCTTTCTCCACCACAGGCAGGGCAGAAGGGATAGCTGCTGAGGGAGGCTGATGTCTCTGTGGTGGGGACACAGCACCTCTACCCCTGCATGAGCTACCAGGGCCACCTGAGAGAGGAGCAGATACAACTCCTAGGGTCCCTCTCAACTGAGCCAATACCCAAGCACATGCACCATGAGTGGGTTCTGCTTTCTGACCAGCTGAGGCTTTCCATGAGGCTTGCTGAACAAAAGGTAAATCTAATTTTCCCCTCCAGCAGACACAACAAGAGCAAAAAGCAAGGCTGATCCGTACCGAGCAGCTCAGGGATGTTTTGCTGTTGCTGACCTACCTCCAACCACTGCAGTGCTACTGGTGCTGCCTCCCCAAGTCCCCTCTTCCCTAATGTGGTGCAAGGGGTGCACCCCCAGTCACTGATTCAGTAGTGTTTTGCCTTCCTTATGCCAAGGTCTAATATCCTTATTCTCTTTCCCTGTCACACCAGCTACTGTGTCACCACATGGCAAAGGCTACCCAGTTCTTGTGGTTGTCACTGTGCTGCCAGTTGAATAACAGTGGCATTTAAACTTGGATATGAACAGAAGCATAAGATGGAGCTGACTGTGCTCACATGCAAGCAGTGGCCCATGCCAAGTGCGGTGCCAAGGCCCCTGTGCACAGATCTACTGGTGCAGAATGGTTACTGATGAGCAGCTAAGGGAGCTAAAAAGGTGTTTCTAGTTTAAAATTTGATGCTATGAACTTAACAAAGGTAAACTAACAGAGAGCCTTAGCATGCATCTGCAGAATTTCTGTGACTATAGAAGGCTATTGAGAGCTACATGGATGAGAAGTGCTATTCAAGGAAAGGCAGAGGTAGGCAGCACTCTGCACAGGTACTTTCTCTCCTGAGGCATTTCACTTAGCATAGTAATAGTGTACACCTACCAAGGCAGTCCCAAAGAAACCTTTTGGGTGTTTTGCTTACAGAGGCATTCCCCAGAGATCATCCCTGGAGATGAGCTTACCCTTAAGACAGCTGTCTTCACAGCATGTATTTTTAACAAGGCTTAAAGGTATGGTTTATTCCCATCTTCTTCCTTGCAGAATAAATACTTCAGAGCACGAAATCCTGAGAGACTAACTCAGTTGTGCTCTTTGCTACAGCCTCTTCCCACACCCCTGGGCAAGCAACAGGGTCCTGATGCACAATCAGGAGGTAGTTATCACAAAATATCTCAAGGGTCTAAGCC
>VYZU01059051.1:0-32654 GCA_013401355.1 Ceyx cyanopectus
GCCTGGGGATCTGTCGTCAGTTAGCTTAATGGATTCCTAGTGTGCATGAAGAAACGAAGCAACCATGAGTTTGCCATCAGTGACCCAGCGTCCTGTTGCTATAACATCCCTCCCCAGAAGCCGAAAGTGTAATAAACCTTCTCATCCCATAGTTGCAGGATCTGCCTTTGACAGTTTGGCCGATGTGCACATTTTATTTGGCAGGAGTTAGAGGGAGATTTTTTTTCTTTTTTTTTTTTTCTTTTTTTTCCCTTCTAGCTTTAATGACCCACAAGCTGATTTAGAGCAATAAACTGTTGCCATGAAGTTTTGTTGTGTTTCTTTTAAATAAAGGGGAGGGAGGGACCGCTGCAATTTATGACTTTCAGAAGTAAGTGAAACAGAAAGTCCATTCTTGCCACAAAATGAAGAGAAAAAGACTTCATCTAGAGAAACACCTCTGTCAGTGTGTAGACACGAAGCCTAGATGAACTCATAAATTCAGCACTCTGCCTGCAATTAAGCCGGTTTCCTGGTGATCTGACAAAGAGTTAATGAGAAACGTGTAGGACAAGAACAGGTCAGAGCACTTAAAGTCGATGGGAAGAGCAGCTGAGCCAAACCCAAAGTGTTTGCTGCCCCCAGCCCCTGGCCACAGGAAAAGCTCCATTCAGGGAACCACTCCTCACTGCGTTTAGCCTTGTCCTGCAGGAAGGCTGCAGGGAAGGTTGTTGCTAAAACATACTCCTGTCACCAAAAAAAAACCCTTTTCATTCTTTTTTCTACCACATCTAAAAAACACAAGAGATCATATGAAATGAGGCTGGTTTTGACCAAAACGCCCTGTTCCATTCCCAAAGCAGAGGAGTCTGGATGGCCTGCACAAGCTTTGTAAACGAGGCTGGGTTCTTCTTGAGACTATTTGAATCCTACAGAGCCTTTTGAAGGCCTGCCCATTATTAACTGCTGTCCTCTTATCTACCAGCACTAAACAGCCAGGGAGTTTTTCCTCCTTGTCAGCCCTGTACCAGGACAAGAACTCTGGGAAATGGCAGGGTCACCAATGTCTCTCTCAAGCACAGATCCATCCCAGCCATGGGCATCAGGCCTGGCAGGAGGCAGCAGCAGCCAGCACCCAGCTCCTTAAGGTGATGGCCACGGGAGCAGCTCCTGCTCTAGGTGGCAGCTCCATGCAACTGGCACCGCAGGCACCATGTTGATTATGCAGCAAGTTCTGACTTGAGAGAAACCACCAACCAGCTCTGCCTTCCCTCTCCTGGAGTCCTGCTTTGGAGGTGGAGCTTTGCTCCCTAGAAGACAACCCTGAACTGTAGAGGGTGTCCAAGAAGGTGCTACCAACAGCTCCCGTGGCTGCACGAAGCCAGTCCCACCCCTGCCTGGTTCTGTCCCAGCCTCGCTCTCTAAGCACGCACAGCAACATCTAATCACAGAGCAAAGGCAGGATGTCAAAACAGAGGAAGACCTTTGAGATGATGGCAGCAGGCATTTATCTCAACAAAAAGCTCATTTTCCAGCACTAACGTCATTCATACCACACTGATTGAAATTAAACAGTAAACCATAAAAAAAAGAGATGCTGGACTCAAAATCTGCCGGGGTCGCCTCCGATACTGTACACACAAGTCAAGGCAGGGATTTCCAGATCTTTGTAATGTACACACACACAGACTTTTGAAGTTGAGGGTTGAAAATGACATGGTTGTCTTAAAATTCAAGAGATGACAAAGAAGAAAAACCCAACCTGCTGATGGATTCGTTTTGTTTTCTCTTTGGTTGCTGGGTCTGTTGCCTGTAATTGATTGACCTCGGGGTTCCCCGGCGCCTGGCAATGGAGGAACCTGAGGTTCCTGCACCAGTGGCTGGTTTCCAGGAACTGGGGCTTTACACCGAGCATTAAAAGTGGCAAGAAATGCATCATGTGCTATGATGAAACCAAAGAAATTGGCTCCTTCCCCTTATTCATACTCCAGAGGTGCTGCTGCTCTAAGGAAAACACAACCAACCTGAAAAAAGAAATTTTGCCCCGTTTTTTTTGCAGTGTTTTTGGGGTGTTTTGCAGCTCAGTGGGTAGGGAGGTAACTGCTGCTTGGTTTAAATCATTTCTTATTACTACGACTTTATTTTAAGAACGTTTTGGGAAAGGAGTTGTGGAACACCACTAACATGTAGACCTCTTCAGAGTGATTTATGGAAAGCACCGAGTGCCAAAACCATTTGCCACATTTTACACTCTGGCCAAAAAAGTAGCAGAGACTTCAAATGCCCCTTCATACCACTAAAATCAATCACAAAATACCAGCCTCCTGACAGCACTCACAGCATCCCCCAGAGGATCCAGCCCGGGCAGACCCACATGAAATAACATTGTCCCATGGCCTCTTCCTCGGGAAGAATTTGGACTGTCAAGGGGCAGTCCCAGCAGCTCTGCTCCCTCCTCCTGCAACCCCCTTGCTCTCAGATTGTACTTGATCATTAATAATGTAGGAGAGAAATTATAACATCAATCACTCGGGCCCGCCAGGGAAAGGTGAATGAATTCAGAGAGCTGAGGTTCTCAAAATAGCAAGTATTTTCCATTTAGGATACATGGCCCAAGTTCAGGTACCAGGAAGATGCAGATAACTCATGTCCAGGTAATGAAGCCCATGTCCTGTGGTATATTTGATGGTTACAGCTTCTCTGGCTGGCTCTGGAGTTATCCTGCCACCTGGTTTTGGTGCTTGGGCCACATTTTAAACACCTCCGCATACCACAAATCAAACTTTCTGCCAGGGATTTAAAATTACTAGGAATCAAAAGTACAGGGATTTGAAATTACCAGCAATGCAACACGACTGAGCTGTTAAATGTCTTGAGGAGTAGGAAATTCCATGAGGTTTTATTTTGTATGTGCTTGGTGCCAGTTACACCCATGCAACACCAAACACTGTGTTGGCCTCACTTCCATCTTCACCCAGAGCTTCTGTCTCAGGGGCAGCACCAACTGTGCATGAGCACCCTGCTTCAGCAGGTATAGATTCTGCTTCAGCACAGCTCAGTTTGCTCACCTGTCTGAAGGAACCACCATCAAAAGCTGCCAAAGGTGTGGTTCTGAGCAAAGCAAGCAAGAGAAGGCAAGTCCCAAGTAAGGCAGGTAGCACCCTCTTCTAGTACAAAAATACCAGCAGTGATGTGTCTAGTACAGAGGATTGTTACCCCCCCATTCCTTCCCATGTCAGCCTGTCAAACAGGCTCAGAATGCTCCCCTGGAAGTGCTTTTCCACATATGACCTTAAACCACTTTGAATTTACAGGCCCAAAGGGTGCATAACCCCACACACTTTCAGAACAGAGAGCTCAAAAAAGGAAAAACCAAGATCAAGCCCTCGAGTGCAGGCTGGCAGTGCCCTCCCTCCCCCCACACAGCTGCCACCACTCCACCTCCTCAGGAAACCCCCAGAGGTGCCACCCTCCCACGAGGAGGCACAGGCTGTGGAGCCCTTCTGCAGCTCTGCAGACTGCTCCTGCTCTTTAGAAGGTGTGAACAGATGAGCCCGTGACAGAAGAAGACTGGAAGGAGATGGGAGGATTCCCTCCTGACCAGGTCCAGGTCCAGCAACCCTGTCTGAAGGGCTCTGCAGAGGCAGCAGCCACAGTCATCTCGTGCTGAGCCCAGGGAGATCTCCTCTTGCTGCTGTAACAAGGCAGCCCTGTGAGCTCTTCAGAGCTGATGTTTACTGAAAACATTACCCAGAGAAGGTGCAAAGCCGAGGTGCTGAACCCCCCCCAGCAGCCCCACGGGCTCCAGCCTGCTGAGCTGCATCCTGCTAAGGGCTGCTGCCTACTGGCTTCTTACACACCTACAGACAAGATCACAAGGGACCTTCCCAGCAGAACTGCTCCTTGCTGGGAGGTCTGGCAGTGGGCTCAGGATGGACAGGGATACTCAGCTGGTGTGGGCAGGACAGAAGAGGCAGAACCCCAGAGCATGAGCAGCCATGGCATGATGTGCTGCCCAGAGGCACAAACCTGGGGGTGCTCAGAGAGAGCTGGGCAGGAGAATCATTCATTGGCTGCTCACCTTGCCTTGGGCTGCTCAAGGTGAAGGAGGGCAGTTACTCAGGTGGGGAGAGCAGGGTTAGGGGAGGCAGGTCCTCAGTTAAAGCCTCCTCTCCGCTTGGGGTTTAGGGACATGAGCTGGGAGCATCCAGCCTTGTCCCATCCCTCTGCCTTGCAGCACAGGGGTTGTGCTGAACAGTGAGAGCAAGGCAGGGAACGGGATCCTCAGAGCACTTCCAGCCTCTAGACAATCAGCTCTGGGGCTGGTTTGCCTCCCAAGGGAGATGGAGATTGTTCATATGGCTCTGCATCCTGAAATAGAAACTCTTCTACTTGTGATTTTTATTTGTTGTTCTGAGCATCACTAAAATGAGAACTGGGGACACCAGGCTGGTCATCTTTGTTTCTGCACCACAAAAATAACCCCCAACATTTCTGGAGTCCCTCTGCATCTGAAGAGATAATAGAAGTGTTTTTACAGAAGGGGAGCCACCCCCTGAAGGCTTCTCTCGAGTTTTAAACCCCTCTGTAGCTGCAATTAAACCAGTATCTTGTCTGACATCACAGACTGAAATCTAAGGAAGCACAAGGGTAAATTGCACAGTCCCAAGAGCTGCTGGGATGAACTTTACCCCGAGCCAATCCACCTACTTATGAAATGATACACTCCAGGGAATTGATTCCAATGATAAATCTGTCCTTTGAAAGTGCTGAGTAACAACATTGCAAAAGCTCCACCTCGCCTCTTCTACCATCTCTGGGTCAAAAGACAGTTCAGCAGAGGGCTGTACTGGGGGAAGTGCAGGGGTGGAAAGCCACAGCAGAGTCAACTGCAAGGTCCACAGATGCCTCTGCTCAGGTTATTTTGCTTAGGCAGTTCCAGCACATCTGGTTCTCTGATGGAAGGTCTCAAAACAATCCAGGATCTGACAAAACCATCTCTCTGGTGATGCCTGAGCGAGCCAGCTTTGAGTTAAGGAGATTCTGATCATCTCCACACGGGTTCTTATCTCTGTGCACACCTGTCCAAGCCTTAGAGACACTGCTGGCCAACTACAGAAAACACTTGGCATTTTCACCCACCTCCCAGTCCAACAGGAGCAGACTGCTGCTCTTTTTAAGATGAGCTGTTTGGAAGCCAAATGGAAATGAAAACCCAAACCTGAATTGCATTTTATAGCAATTTTCTCGACTAGCAGAAAGCCAGATTTGGATCCAAAGCTGAGGAGACAAAGACCTGCTTTCCAAAACAGCCCCACCAGAGTGTGGGAACAGGCTCCCTGCTGCAGAACAGACAGGGCACCAGGATCCCTGGGTCAGGCAGAGGGAATCTGCCTCCTCTCTGGGCTGATCTGCTCCTGTGTTAACAGGGAAGAGACATCTGCTCCTCATGCAGTCTGCTTGTCACTGGGATTTCACCATCACAGCTACGGCCACATCTGCTGTGCCACACACACCTTTCCCCAGTACAACTGGAAAAACCCCTCCAGTGTCAGTCAGACACCAGACAGGGCACAAAACCAAATACCTGGGAAAAGAGGTTTGGGGAATATTCTTTTTTTATATATATAAGCAGCACAGAAACCAATACTGTTGACTCAAGTCAACTCTCAAGTCACATTGAATGTGAGGATGGCTGTTCTCTCTTCAAACTGAACACTTCCACCACTGAAATACTTGAAAAAAAAAGAGGATTTCAGGTATTTAGAAGGTTCTGATAAAAACTGAAAGTCTCTTTCATTAACAGATGGAATACTACTTTTTTTTTGACACAGCTTTCTTCTTATTTTTGAATTTAAAAATTATATAGAACACAGGACTTCACAAATCCCCTTCAACCATAATGAAAAGGTCTTAATTTAATGCTACATAGGGAGCACTAGATCACATTTTTAGCAGTGCTTTAGCCCAAAAAGTCAGTGAAACGTGGTGAAAACACCACTATTGTCTCCATTCCCCTGGCACATGCCCATGCAGTAAACTGAACCAAACAGGCCCTGAAATGCTGCTGAAACAGTTTCTTGAGCCCTAATCCTCCAGCCTTTCAAAAACTCTGCCAGCACAGTATTTCCATGGTAGAGATGATTCCTGCCTGTATCTGACAGCCCCACCACTTCTCGAAGGATGAACATAAATTCAGCTATACCAAATTAAATCTGAACATACACAAGCCACATCACATTTTAATTGGGGTGATTCTTCACTTTTTTTTTTTGGAAGAACTACACAATAGTAGAGGCTGCAAAGATGCTATGACACACACATGCTTTCTGCCTGGAGCTGCCTGCTTTTATTAATTGCTCTGGCAGAGAGAGATTTCTATTGATGCTGTCAGTGTGTGAACAAAACCTCATGGACAAAAATGGTTTCATTAACACAGAAAAACGTGGTTTATGGCTGGTTAGCAAATCTGTTCTTGAAAGTCAGTAAAACTTTCATAAGAGATTAGATAAAAATAAATCTTGGGAAAACATTTGCACCAAATATGTCTTTTACATCTGATGCTGAAGCTCTCCATGGAAAGCAGGACCCGAGCAGGCACGTGGCCTCAGTAACCCCCTGGCTGCACCTCGGGGCTCTCCCTCTCCTTTTCCCTCAGCTTTAACAAATCCAAAACTGCTGCCTCCCATCCCCTGTTGTGTCACTGCTGACTTCAGAAAATAAGCCAAGAGGGAGCAAAGCTCCCAGCCCTGTGCTCCAGACGGCCAGTGTGACCAGCACAGTTACTGGGGGGCTGGGGAAGGAGCTGACTGGCAGGGGGGACTCTGCCAGATCCCTTTGCCCTGTTTCCAGAGAAAAAAGGAAGTGTCTTGTCTGTAAATAACCATGCAAATGTTTGTAAACCACTTGGGGAGGGAAGGAATGCTTGGAAACAGGAGCTTCCCTGACCCTCTGGTGAGTACAAAACATTCTCTACCTGCTCTGGATGTCTGAGGCTCCCCCAGGCCTGGCTCTGAGGTTCAGCAGCAGATCCAGCAAACCTGGGGCACTGTCCTTGTCCCCATCCCCTGAAATCCTGGCTGGGGAAAGCACGAGCACAGGGAGGGATGGGTGCAGAGGATGGCACTGCAGGGCACCCCAACCTGCACCCCTTTGCTGAAGGAGGATATTCCTGGGGGAATGCGGAGAGCTCGCATTCTAATAAATAAAAATAACTATCTGACCTCAAGGAAAAGACCCTTCACTTGACACTCCTCATCATTTTTTTATACTTCAAGTTCAGTTTTTACTGGCCCGGATCCAGCCATCCTATGGTAATGTAACAGCCCTTTTCTTTCCATGAACAAAAGTCCTTTTCTAGTCCTGAGGGCCGGCAAGTTTATCCAAATATTCTCAGTTTACTACTAACCCCTTTTGGCACCAGTAGGTTCGATACAAACACACTTTGTACCACCAGCACCAGACCAGGGAGCCCTGTGGGGCAGCTCTGGCTGGCACTGGGGAGGAAGCCACTGAGCTGGAAGGAGCTGAGCACATGCCCTGGGAAGACTCCTGCCCTCCTCATCCTCCTCCCCGATGAAGCTGCTCACCTGGGATAGAAAACACACAGAGCAGCTCCTCCTCCCCCTCCCCAGGAAGAATGTTTGGAAATGCTAAATAGTCTTTTCCATGTTTCTACATCAGTTCTTATTTTGGCTAAGCTTGTCCAGTCTGTTAGCAGCTGCCAACTGCATGAAGTAATGAGAAAGCATAGGGAGAGAAAGCTGACTTCATTCCAGCAGGGCTGCAGCTAACACACCCAGTATGTTCTGTGGCTGTCAGCACGTCGCTGAAGTGGACCTCATTAGCAAATCTGACTTTCACAACCCGAGGAGCTGCATTCCTTGGTGCCACCTTCTTTCTGCTGCCAGCCAGGGCTGACCTGCTCATCCTTCACTTGCTGAGAGCAGCTGTAACCTTCTTAGCCCAGTGCTGCTGCCTCCAGACGTGGCCTGTGGCTGGTGACACTGCTCACACTAACTCCAGAGTCTGCCAGGGATGTGAGAGAGGAGGAAAAAGGACACGGGGAAAGACACAACCCACTCACCCGAAGAGCACGACGTCTGCTTGGCACCAGGGCAGTGTGGCTAGGGCACAACACGCTGCACCAGGGCAGGTCTGTCACAACCCAGCCCCTCGAGTATAAAGAAACCACTTTCTCTGTTGGTTAGCATTAAAATTCCTCTCTGAAACAACAGTATCTATACAAAGGATCCACAACCCTCAGGAGAGGCGAAGCAGACTTTTATCCCACACAGCACTGGCACGGCTGCTGACAGGGCAGGACTCTCCAGGAAAGTCAGAGCAAGTGGAGACAGTCCAGGGCAGAGCAGGGGAATGAGCCAAGGTCTAGACACACCACTGTGGGGAAAGCCAGGGAAACTGGAGTTGTTGAGCCTCGAGGAGACTGAGCATGGGATGGAATGACCATCTTCAGTTCAGACCCTGGGATGCTAACAGCCCAGAGATGTGCTAAAGGAGTCACCATGGAGCCCCTGTCCAGACAGAACAGGTTAGACAAACATCTGCCCCAGATGCCCTGCAGACCCCCGTGGGTCAGAGAATCTGTGTGACTAAACACTGCACGAAAATAAAACAATTGGGCTACCTGTAAACAGCTCCCGAGCTCTCCTTCAGCTGAAGTGCTGCTGTTTGAGGGAGGAGTGTGTTCAAGGGCAATTCTCTCTCTTGTTAAATGACACAGAACACACCACAGAACCCAGCCCCTTCCAGTACAGAAACTACCCTGGGATAAACTTGACCAACGTCTGCGTTACGGCCATTTGATTTTATACAAGCCTCACCCACAGCACACCAAAAACTGCAGCAGATAAAGGTCCAGAAATCTCCTTCCCTTATTACAACGACTGCTGGGCAATGCAGATGAGGCCAGCTTAGGCTGGGACACGTGCTGCCCTCCTGGCTGGGGTCTGTGATCAGGGGAAGGCGGCGGGAGCAGCAGTGCTGCAGGTGCACTAATACAGGCATTAGTGAATGATTAGGCCTCGTAAAAATCTATGAATGCTGTTTCTTTAAGAAGCCATAAAATTTTATTGAGGAAAAAAAAAAAATAAAATCCATGTGTAAGGCTTTTGGTTCGTTTCATGCGGTCATTCCGAATTTCACTCATTTCTGACAGGACTATGATAATTAAAACTGTGGCCTGGGTCTGGTTTCTATAAAGTCCATCTGGCCTTTCACGATGGAGAGTTTTGGAAGTATGTAATTGCCTGGGCAGCAAATAACTATTTTGCCATCCGCAGTAGTTTAATTTTGTCCCTGCAGCAGGGGAGCTAAGTCAGAGGGGCAAAAGATCATTAAGGTCTGTGGCTGGAAAGAGGGGCTCCCAGTGCAGTCGGCTGGCCAGTATTTGTTGAAATGCTTGACACCAACGGGCCCCATTAATGCAGGGGTTAGATACAATCTGTGGAAAAGGGTCTATTATAAAGGGATTATTTGGAAGTGGTCTGTAGTTGGGGGTGGGTGTGATTGAAGGACTTAAAACTGTTACATTAACCCTTAGGGCACTCCAAGCAGTAACAAACCTGGCTTTAAAGAGCTGGTGTTTGTCACCATTTCTTCACTTCCCTCTCTCTCTGCCAGAGGTCAAAGAGATTGAAACCATCCATAATGCACTCTTCTGAGTTACAAAGATGAAGCTTGTTTTCTGCCCACTTTATGGCTGCAGCCAGGCCCTTGCCTCCTGCTCGCACCCCAAACACGACCAGGAAACAAGAAAATGAATCCCAGAAGACAGACAACAGCCATTATTTTATATGTGTGCAGCTACGAGCGTCCTTAAAGATCAAAGGAAAGCCAACTGAGATGCAGTGGGGACAGAAGCAGCTCTAGAGCTCTGCTGAAACATCCAAAACATGGCTGTTCATACTTGGCTTGACTAAAACCCAGGTTTTTAATTACTTAGGCAAGCTGGGAGTAGCCTGACTTTCCAGCCAGCCTTCTGCTGGTGCCCAGTGTGGAGCAGCAGGGCTCGAGGGGAGGACACCTGCATTTCTCATGGTGCCACTGGTATTTCTGTTATCAACCCACAGCTCACTGAACATCGTGTGAGCAACCTGTCTGCTGCTCTGTGTTTTGAACCCCTCTGCTCTCCTGTCAAGTTTTTGGAAGGCTCTTATCTCTACACATAGCTCTGCACACACTGTTGAGCTCAGCTATGTGCTATTTACCCGGCCATTTCTTTAACAACGTGGTCTTTTGCCTGTATGAAATAGCAAGTCCAGCAAGAACAGGTTTCTGTTTGGCCCAAGGATGAAGTACTGCTATGCCAATCATTTATAAAGCTGAGGAGATTCAGCATCAGCTGAAATTTGGATATTTGGAGTGCTTAGAAACCTGCTTAGTGGGATGAGAGGCAGAAAGAGTCACAAAAATAATGAAAATATCAAATGCAGCAAGGCATGAGAAAATAAAGCACATCTCCAAGTGGAACACACGCTGCTCCTGAGAGAGGCTGAGGGACATCCTGACTCTCACCAGTCACCCCAAGATTCACAGCTTCTTTGCACTGCAGTATGAAGAGGTGGAGGAGGAGAAGACCAGCAAGAGGACACTGGCTGCAGATACTGAGGAGCCTGAGAGTGTCCTCTCCCTGGGGCTGCAACTTGCCAACTCAACAAGTTATTTACACCTGAGTGTATTGTGATCATCTCAAGGACCGTGATCACCAGCTATTTCCAGAGCAATTTTCTCTACAATACCTGACTTTTGTTTTGCTTTCTGAGGGTTAATTCATTGCATATGATCTCCCAGGATCCTCAGATCAATCCCTTGATCCACAGTATGTTCACAATGCTACTGAGAACACAGTAACAGCCCCACTGGTTGCAGGACTCTCCTGCTTCCTTCAGGACTGAACCAGACTTTGATACAGGAACATCAGTGACTGGATTTACTTCACTGGGCAGCTCTGGAAACTCTGAGAGAAAACATGTGCACACTAACTGTTCCCTAGACCCCACTTGAAACAACAACAGCAGATATCACAGTGGAAAACACGCTTTAGAGAGAATTATTGAAACCACAACTCTTCCAATACAGTAGAATGTCTGTTTTCTTTGGCACACCCACCACTGCTCACCACAACACTCCGACTGCATAAACTACAGTCAGACACAATCAGCACTGAAAAATAGTTCTGCTTGGAAGACCAAGGAGGTCGATTACAAACCACCAATCAGGAAAAAAAGGGTTTTAAACCTTTCCTCTCACAGCGTATGAGCCCAATCCACAGGTACAGAGTGAGGGGTTAAGGGAACAGCCCCCCCAAGGAACATGGTTCTGAGGCTGCCCCCGTTGGCATGGTTGGTGCTCTGCCCTGCTTGATGAGGTGGGTGACCCTGAAAAAGGCAGGAATTCCTGTGTCACCAAAATCAGAACTAGCAACAGTGCTGTTTTTTCTTGGAAATCACCTGGAAAATACTCTATTTTCCTAAAGACACTGTAGGTGCATTGAACCTGCATCTTTTCTGAACCAAGGAGAGTGAAATTCTGCTGGGCAAAGCGACCGTGAGGTTGCCAAAAAATCCTGAAAAGGTCTCTCAGCTGAGAGGAAAAAAAAAAGGGAGAATAAAAGAAGCTGTGAAAGTTTATGAGGATAAACACTGATGACAGGTGGAGTAGAAGCTGAAATTTGAACTGCAAAGTAACTGCAAATAAAGATTTGTTACAGATGGTTTTAATATGACCTAACACTGGGATGCCAGCTACAGTATCACTTTTTCCTGTAGGCTGGACAAAACTAATAACACAGTTATGGAAACATGCTACACTAGCACAGACACTGAAGGAATAAATGGCCTTAAATACACATCAGTTACCCTCTTGAGGGAGCACAATAGGATCAATAAAGTGTTGAAAAAGGGACACAAAGCCAGAACCAGCAGCAGTGAGCACTGTGAAGAGGTAAAATCAAACCAGCCCTTGGTGCACAGGCACAGGGTAAATGCCCCTCACTCCACACAGCACGTGTAGGGGGGGGGGGTGATGGGAACACTCAGTCTGGGCACACCTTTAATTGCAGCCACTGATCTTTTGATGGGTGAAAGCAACAGAGAGACTGGAAAAAGGCAAAGGAGGCAGAGAAGGCCAAGAGTGGCCGTGGTGGTAGCACAGGCAGAGAGAGCACTGTCTGTAAAACACTGGGATACTGGGACCAGTAAAACACTCCCTGGCCAGGTCACTTCACCCCAGTGACCTTCTTCCCATGTGGTTTTTTTAATTCCTCCTCAACCAAACTGCAGCCACCAGAACTTATCTGACAGCACCAGTCCCTTCTTCAGGTGAATTGGATCCACGGTCACTTAAATCCCTATGCTGCTCTGAGTGGAAACCTGCAGCAATTTCTCTGGAAACTGCTCCTCTCCAAAGATCTTGGCATCAGAGAGCCCTGCTCAAGCTGCCCAAGGGACTTCCAAAGCAGAGATCTCAAGTGATGTCACTGTGACAGCCTGAACAGCTCCAGAGCACTGAGAGCTCAACTGATGTCACTGTGATAGCATGAACAGGTCCTTCCCTCCTCCAGTGCTTGGTGGCATCACTCAGAGGTGACAGAAGAAGGGAAAGAAGACTCTGCTCTGCTTTCCACCATAAATCAGTTATTTTGGCAGCTGGACCCCCTGAGAAAAGCAAACAAAACAGATCTCCTCAGGCAGAGTTGTGAAGTCCTTGTTTCTGAGCACTGACCTCCACCCCAATTTCTGGAATCTCTGAATTTCCAAAGCAAAGCCCAGCTGAAACTTGCCTGGTTGCCACATCTTTGTCTAGACTTCAAGCACGTAGCACAGCTGGCAGGTTTAAGCATTCTTGCCGAGATCAGTGACAACCAACATCCTGCACCACAGATTGAGGAGGATTGGGGGTTTATTTCACAGCATGGGCAATGCAGAGTGCAGGCCAGGATAGGAAATGCTGCTTTGTTACTGTTCTTTGCAGGATCAGCTGGATTATTTGTCACTGTTGCTTCAGTTGGCTTTTAGAAGAACACAAAAGCTTTTAAAGGAAGGAAAACGTAGATATTCACAAGTGCCAAGCACCCTGACATTTGAAGCCATATTTATCACACAAGCAAATGAGAAAAAGAAGATTAAAACAGTAGTATACTGACCTAAAAGTATAACACTCTCAATGTATAACTGTGTTACCTTATTAGCCACACAAACCAATTAACACAGCTAATGAACGGCACAAAAGGAAGGCAGCTTTCTCTGCACACTGCAATACATGCAGATTTTTCTACTGGGTTCACATATTCTTCTGATGGAATAAAACAAGGATTCTTGACCAGAACACTGCAGGCTCATCATGTCTACAGGCTGGCTTGAGAAAAGTCCATGTGGAGAGGGAGAGGAGCCACTGGCAGGGCTGTGCCCCTTGCACAGAGCAGCTGGCATCTCTCCAGGCAGAGCACTGGCTGTAATGGAATGAGCACCAGCTCCTGCATTTACCTGGGAATGCTGTAACTGGTGCTTGGAGGACTTTCCCAGTGAGCCCCCATGGCCATGCCAGGCACTCCAGAGAGTCTTGGTGTGGGATAATGAGCCCATCACGGAGCACAACCTCCTAATGGGCTGGGGGGGGGGGCACAGCTCGTAACACCAACGCAGTCATCAATAAAGCCAACATCAGGAATCATTAAATTTTACCACTCACCTTATGTAACTTTTATTTTACACTCGATTAACTTTTATTACTAATTCCAAAGAATAAAGGCATTCTTATTGTAGAGAATTAGAAACAGCCTTTTGGATAAAAAAAAAATTAAAAAGAGAGAAAAAAGATGCATTCTGAATTCCAGGGCAGTTTAGAAACAGAACAACTGCAGATTAACATGTGCACACTGGATTCACAGCTGACAGAGAAACAGCCCTGTGCTTCATGAGCCTCATCTAGTAACCCCAAACCCTGCTCTGCTCTTCCCAGCACCAAATCCAAGTGCCAGACTGGGGAGAAATCCCCCAGCCCTGTCTAGACAATCACTCAGTGTGACAGCAAAGGCTTTAGCAATTACTGTTTTCTAATTGCAGCAGAAGATGACCCAACTGCACAAAATATTTCTTAAGATCACCAAGGTAGGTGCATTTGAGCCAACCAAGGCAAGGTGTGCTCACAAAGGCAGGAGGAACCCGAGCCCTGCAGCATCTCCACTCACTGTGCTTCTTGTCTGAAACTTTTATGAGCATCCACTACAAACAGACTATTCTGCCTGAGCTCTTGCTTGTCCAACTGGACAGTGCCCCCGGCCATCGTGCCTGAGATGTCCAAGGAGTGTCCAATATTTGTTTTTTTATACAGGCCAAGTCCTTTTTCCCCTCCTGTTTAGTATAATTTTATACTGGGTGGACACATTTAGGGCCTGAATGGTTTGACAGTAATGATTAATACCCTGCATTAGGAGATTCCAGTGGAAGTATTCAGGAGCACGCTGTGCAGTTTGGTTCTCATCAGATGGTCAGGTCTACAGGCCTATTAAAAACAGCAGGAGAACTGCAGACTTAATCACAGAGGCTGGGCCCATGGAGGGAGGAAGAGTGAGATACAAAAGAAGGAGAGAACAGAGCCACAGAGCTCGGTGCAGCTCAGCCAGCAACGCACCCGGCCGAGGCTCTCTGCTCTAAAGTCTGTGGCCAAAAACAATTCAAAGATTAAAACCTCTTTCCAAAGCCAAAGCAGGTAAGCTTTGAAGGCCGTGCAGACAGTGACAGAGGAAAGGTGAGGATTACACGTGGTCTAAGAGAAAGATCTTAGACAAAGACAGGTAACGGCAGCAGGCCCTGGGAGAACGTGTCCAAACAGCTTTTAGGAGACTCATCGAAGAAAAGAAGCCACCCAGAGAAAGGGATCACAAGTCATTACTGGTGTTTGGTGCCTTGCTATTAGTTCACAGAGTCAGAGTCATCCCTGGATGGCTGCAAACCTCATTACAAATCACAGGCCCAACTGAGGTCCCAGCAGCTCAGCGGGAATAGTGAGAGCTCCAAGCGTAGCAAGGCTGGATCCCGGGCAGCCTCCTGACCCTCCTCACAGCAGGACAGCATCTTTCTCATGTGTACAACCAAGGACTGACAGGGAAGAGCTGGGGCTGATCTCCCAGGCGAGACCAGTATCATAATCTGTGTAATTAAATATTCAGCAGCCTCCACTCGAACTAATCTGGGGAGGGGTGTTGAGCTCGGAGGTCCCTGGTGAACTCGGGACAATGTGCTCAGCAAATCGAGGGAGGATTTTTTGCCACTTCTCCTGGGGTCAGAGCACAGAGGAAGGCTCCAGACAGCGAGGAGAGCTCAGCAGCTCCCCAGGAGGGAGAGGGTCTGTGCTTCATGCCACGGGCAAGGAGGAGAAGCTGCTGCAGCAGCTGCCTGGCTTGACTCAAGAGAACAGAGCTGAGAGGCAGTTGTGTGAGGAAGCTCTGGAGGCTGGGCAGTAACATTTCACACGGTGTTGGAGACTATCTGGCTCCTGGTGTTCCACTTGCTAATTGTTTTCCTCTCTGGCCATCAGTTGCAGATATTAACAATCTCTCCAACTTTCCCCAGCCACCATTCTCCCATTTCTCCCTATGGTTCTGGGCAGGGCTGGGGACTACAGAAGAACTGAGTTCTCTAACCCCAGGAGAAACACCATGTCAACCACATAAGTTCATCTTACTGAAGAGTCAAGTCTGTTCCCAAAACTCCAAAGACTCCACAATAAACTGGTTTGTTTTCAGCAGGGCTGAGCACTTTGCAGCTCCCAGCACAGGCACGGGCAGAGGTGCTGTGCTTAGCACTTTGGAAAACAAGGCCTTTTAAAAACATGGCTTTGCACAGGGGGTGCAGACTCAGGGCCACACAGTGAAGTGTGAGGTTTCGAGCTGCTCTTACAGGCAGGAAAGCTTCCTGCTCTCCCAAATCTGTACAGCCAAAATATCCCCACTGGGAGCAGCAGCAGCTGCAGCAGCCCAAGCTGAGCTGCCCAGAAGCACCAGGCCTGGAATGCTCAGGGAGCATCCTCTGACCCCCCAAGCCCAGCACACATCCTCCAGTGTGAGCTGAAGCACCAGCAAGATCTGACAACTGCTCTTACACCTCCCATTTCAGAATGTGTGGCAGAGAAGTTTTAAATAACACCTATTTTTTTTCTTCCACGTGTACAAAACTTAGATAAAAACAATAAGATCAAGAGTTCAGTCTTCCTAGATATTCCTGCCACATGCATGGGCTGCAAGAATGTCACCAAGAGCAACAACAAAAAGGCTTAACAGGCTTGCTACAGAACTGAGCTTTAAAAGAATTTAAAGAAAGAAGTGGAACAAGATGTTGGATATTTTCTGGAGTAAATAGGATGTTGACTGAGGTGAGCATGGACTTAGGATTTCATTATTATTACTTTTAGAGTTTCTGTCTTGATCCCAAAGGTGACCATCAGCTCTGCCACTGAAAAGCAATACACTGCAGCTACTGGATTGGCACCTTCACAGCACCCTGAGCAGAGGCCAAGCATCACAGTCGTGTGAACTTCCAGAGTCTGGCTAAGAATAAGCATCCAGAAGCTCAACTAGTTCCCTGAAACCTCTCCAGATTTACCTCACCTCTGGATCTTCCTTCTGTATTGAAAAAGTGCAAGATGCACCCACTACCCAGTGTTCAGGTACAGGAATGGCAGAAAAAAACCCCAACCTACCACCTGGTGAACACTGTAGATATTTTCTCTTTGAGTTTTCAGTCATTTTTAATGAATACTCCCAATATGCATTTGTACCTCCATCAGCCTCTGATTCCCACAAATTTTGACAAAGTCAATATTCGTTTGCAACAGCTTTGCACAAAGCTGCACTCAAACTCTGGGAAAAGCACGGGGCACTCACATGTGGGATGGCCAAGCAGAGCACTTCTTGCACAATCACCTCATTGTGGAACAAAAAAAATTCCTTTTGTTATCAAAGGAACACAGCTGAGATCACATATAGGTCTTGACAACTGCCTTAATGAATCCATATGGTTCAGAACATACAGCAGAAGTATTAGCAGAAGATGGGATAAAGTGACAGCGTGTTGACCAGAAAGATTCTGCTTAGGAAGGCTGGAGGCCACCAACCAGCTTGATGGAATCACTGACTTTGGGTCATGAAAAAAACTACTTTCAGAGCTACTTTCAGGGTGTTGGTGGAGGTTTAGTTCTTAAACAGAGCTTCTTTCCTCCTTTCTGAGGGAGAGGGCGTCCTCCTCCCACGTTCTGAGCTGCTCTTCAGAGCCAGCCCTCGGGCAGGCTGCTGGGGCCTCCTGGGGAAGACCACTCTGCTACCCAGGGTCAAACTGGTATGGGGGTAACCAGGGACTTTACTGGTAGGGCTGTCACCTTTCAACAGCACTGGAGTTATATTAAAAACCAAATCATCATTAAAAGCCCAACAACATACAAACGGCATGTAACAAAGCCCCTGAGGTGTTCAAAGTCCATAAATCCCCTTTTTTTTCAACGTCTGAATAACAACAAACCCAAAACAAGAATTAATTCTTCTCCAATGCACAGGCCCAGTTCAGTAACAAGCGCTAAAAATACATCTGAACCTTAGAAACAAAAGAGGAGGCATTGGAGCACTTTGAAAGTTTGCTCCAATGATTAAATAAATTAGACCTGAGCTGCTAAGAAGGGAAGGACAGAAAGTTCACTACCAGCACGACAAGACGTTGCCAGGTCTTGTTGATGGAGAGAAAAAGAGGGGAAAAGCTGCACATTTGAACAGATTTCCAAACCACAGGCTGGGTTTTTTTTTTCATTATCAAGTGACAATATGATTTACAGATCCATGAGCTCATCTGTGACTCTGGAATAAAGCAAATCCAAAGAGCTCCCCCCCCAGCCCTAAGAGCTGCCAAGCACCAGAGGGAACAGGCCCAGCCAAGTGCCCATGTGGGGGTGAGACCAGCAACTCAAACCATGATGTGGCCTGAAAAGCTTTCCCCTGTCCTGCCACAGCTCTGGGCACCTCCCAAGGGGGTGCCCCTCATAGGGTGCTGCTCTCACAGCATCCATGGGCTGCCTGGCCACTCGAGCCCTGGGGAACTGCAGGGACATTCCAGCTGCTCCTTACTAAAAATATTGTGACTGAGATCCAGAGCTTTTCTGTGAGATGAGGAACGTTCCCTTCACTGATTTAAAATTGTCAATGAAAAAGAGCCTTGTCTGAGGATAGTAACCCTTTTGAGATGTGTTCAGAGGAGAAAAGGATGGGTTGTAGTGCCTTTCAACTGCGTGTACCACCCTGCACACAAAGCTCCCTGAAGTCCCATGCTCAGAACTGTGAAGCCAATCCAATTCTCTCTGGAGAGTCAGGAAGAATGCAGGGCTCTGATACAGCCTTGCAGCATCCTGCTGCTTTCCCATAGCCTGGACCAGCTCTGGGAGCTGCAAAAACAAAGAGCCTTACCCTTTGGGGAGCACTGTCTTTCTTCTTTTTTATTTAATTGGGTGCTTGGATGTGATGGACAGCGAGAGAATACGGGGACAGGGCTTCTAAACACCCTACTGATATCTTCACATTATTTGGATTTGCAGGTTATCAGTGGGGCAGCAACTTCAGCTATGACCTCATTAACTAATGTGGCCACATCAGCACCTCTCCACAGCCTTTATCACTCATCATGTGTCATAAAGCAGCCCGTTGACACCTCCTAGTGAATACCGGTTGTATCTTATCTCCTGCAGGGATAGGACCCTCGCTGGGAGACAGAGAGCATGTCTAGGAATGCAGCGAGGAGACAAGTTCACCAGCAGCAGCTGACAGGGGATGATTTCTCAAACAAACACTGAGTGGGAAATTAATGGGCTTTGGTTTGCCACTGACAATACTGAGCAGAAATACATTAACTTCTGACTGCTATAATTTAAGAATTATTACTGTAATTTCAGACCAAAGCTACTGGGACACTTCCATCACTCTGCATCCAGAAGGCAGCTGCTTTGTGCTCCTATCATCACCATTCCGTCAGCAAGGGCCGGGCTCCTCCATCTGCAAAAATACAGACTTATTCCTGGTGGCTGGGCAGTGAATTCTCTTTCCACATCTGAAAATAACAACAGTGTTTTCTCTTGATTTCCTCCCATAAAAATCCTTCTTTCTCATCTCTCAAACTGGATACTGGGAGAGAAAGCAGCGCAGTCAAAATACAGCTGGAGTGGAGACTGAAATGATGCCAGAAGGTCTTACCTTGTTTCACCCAGTACCGCTGTCTGCAGATGGTTTCTACAGGGTGTGTTCTGCTGGAAACCCAGCCCCTTCCCCAGCAGAAGCTGCTCTCGAGGCACAAGGAGCACTCAGCAGGGCAGGGAGGGATGGGCAGGCTCGGGGTGGGTTCCACTCACCAGCACACCCCCCTTCAGGGAGCCACGGGGAACCTCCCCACAGTTTGCTGTTGTCATCAAAAGAAAACGCAGAGGGCGAGTCTATTTCAAACCAACTCAGATTTGCCCGTTAAATGGGATCTCCAATAAAAACCCAACGTGGCAGACAGCATGGAAAAACCCCTCAGATGTGAACTGGAGTAAACAATTCACAATACACACTGGGAGCACCACGGACTAAATCGGGAGGGCTCAGGAGACCAAAATAGGCAGCGGCCACAGAGAAGTTGGTGCACCCAGTCAAACCTCGTCCAGGAACAATGCCCTGGGAAGAGCTGGGCTGCAGCTGGCCAGCCTGCTCTATTTCCAGCCATGAATAGGAAAGATGATCTGCTGCTGCTCCAGGCGTTGGCCTGGGATGGCAAAAGGCTGGGGCACGTGCCCTGATGTGTCCTGGTGCTCTGTGCAATGTGGGGAAAGTTCTGGCATTTTCTTCTTGATGCCTCGTCTGTAACATGGGGCAAAATCTCCTTTCTCTGGCTTGGCTTCAAGCTCTAGCCATTCTAAATTCCCATTCTACAGAGTCCTACAGAATACAGAGAGCACAGCAACTGCTCCACCTCATCACCCATCACACAGCAGGTCCCGACCACGCAGTCGCTCTGCACCAACCACCACGTTAATGAACCACTCAGCATTCAAAACCACCAAGGAAAACCAACCCCTGGGATCTGGCATCGTGCTGCAAAACACCCACCTCTCCCTGCCTGGTTTCTTGTGCCACGCTGGGTGAGAGCTGAAGGAAAGCTGATCAAAACTGGGGGCTGAGCAGCTGAAATTGCACCAGGGAGTGTGTCCTGGCTGGGGCTCTCCTGGTAAAACACAACTTATTAGAGGTGCTTTCCTCAGTACTTTGGGAGCTGTGGAGGGCTAACACAGTGGTTTTCATTCCAACTCAAAAGGTCTATTTTTTTCTAACTGTCTTTCATTCTCTGTTTTTTAAAAGAGCATCTTGTTCTCGGGTACATTGTGCTTTCCTAAATTTCCTAACTGTGCAAACTGGGGGAGATCATCCCGTGGGATCTAATGGCTGTAAAATTCTGACTATTTTGTTCTCAACAGCTGAACTATGGAAAAAAAATCACTAAATCTCCCATATTGTTTTCTAAAAACCAAAGCCTATCATTGACTTTGGAGACTAAAAGATCCCTTACAATCAACACTGGGATAAAGCCTCTTCTCTATGCCTTTTCCAGACTTAAAACCAGATCTTTTTATTAAACCACATTAACCTAAACATCCTCCCTTTATTTCTCCCCTGCTGGGTAACACCATGTCAGAACATGAGCTGCCAGAAAAACTCAGTGTCCTGCTGAAAGCTGTAAAAGAGGCTGACTAAATGCACAGAGCAGAAAACATAAACACATCAGGCTGACATATTTTGCCTGGATTAAACTGACCAGCAACATCATAATGACTTTCCTCAAACGATATAAACAAAAGCAAAACCCGATAAACATTTTCCATGCGCAACACGCCGGGGAAAGTCATTTTTTGAGAGCTAAAGGAAAACCCTGGTGCCCTGGGAAGGTTCCACTCCAGCAGCAGCAGCAGAGGGGATCACAAAGCCCATATTGTTCCAGGTCTGGCAGTCAATGCTCCTCTGTGCACTCTGGAGGCAGCATTGGCTAAGGGATGGAAGTGACCCCCAGCATCTCCAGCCCTGCCCCACTCCCATGCTGGTGGTTTGTGGGAGCAGCCACTAGCACCATCCAGCCCCTCCAGAGCCTGGTGATGATTCCAGTGCCATGAAGGTCTCAGAGAGCTCTCCAATGAGCCCCTGATGTCACACACTCCAAGGTACTGATTTTCTTTTACTCTCACTGAGCCCCAACAGCTTTGTGAGTTTATTGTCAGACCAACTCACGCCAGACCCACCCCACCTCTGACACTGCCTCTTCCAAGGAGAAATCAGTATGAAAAGCAACACTCTTTTTGGCCGGGGCTCCAATCTGAAATCCCAAATCCCAAATGGCATTTCACTTCATAACAAATACACGTTTTTATTCCAATTCCTTCTTTAAACTGTTCTTTACTTCCCAGAAACAAAAGGACCAAAAAAAGAGTATTTGACCATTATTTTTGTATGGCTACAGAACTTAAATCACTATGGAAGTTATTACCTCAATGTGGAAATATTTCTTCTTTTTCTCATCACCTACATTACTCCTGAAGGTCTGGGGGCTTTCTGCCATTACGACTGTTGTGGAATTTTTTTATGTCATATTTTTCAAATGATGTCAAATGCCTCCAGGGCCTAATATAGTCTTTATTAGAAGTCAAAATACATATTTAAGTACCTGAGAGCCAAGCATCGTGCTATGAGTCAGAGCCACAGGACAGCTCAGCAGTTTCCCAACCAGCTGTACCACAAGGCTTTGCTCTCACCCAGAACTCATCCTGCAGACACCAGTTGGGCACATGGAAAAAATCCAAGTGCACAAGTGCACATACACCTGTCCCTGCACCCACGTGTGCACGTGAACACACGCAATTCCACACCAACGTGGCCATGGATGTGTCTAAAGGTGGGAAGTGTGGGGCCACCAGGAGATTGCAGAGCTCCTGGGCACAGCCCGTGGGCACCCAGGGTGTCCCTCCTGCTCCTGCACGATGACCTGGAATTCAAACACATTCTGATTTGTTCTCGTGGTGGGAGCTCTTTTCACTAGCAGATGATGCTCCTTTGTCCAGCAAATGGAAAGGATCATTTTGTTTTGTTCCAAAAGAACATGTCCCCCGTGAATGATGATGTTTAGTTAATAATTTAGCAGCGTGTTGCCTGCTGAATTTTCGGAATCAAAATATGATCAATGGGCAAACAGTTGGTTTATTGAGTTTTCTGTCAGTTTTATTTCCTGAAGACATGGAAGAGAGTGCAAAGGACACCTGCTGTGCAGAGCACACTGCTGAAAAGTTAGACTGGATCGATGCAAGTTTGCCAAAAATAATTATTCTCTCGGGGAATGTTCCAAACCTCCTCTGCCACACCAACCTCTTACAGCTGGAGCTTTGGGAGTTCAAAGAGTTTTGCCTGTGTTAGTGTTTTCTTAGCAACTTAGGAGATTTTGCCAATAAAGAGCTATGCTTCAGTAGCCTACTTTTAATCTTTACATTATATATATGAGAAGGATGTAGCTGGAATGTGGAATATGAAAAAGTAAGTTAGCAAGTATACTGCTGGTGGAGACAGAGCTCCAGAACTGCTTTTCTCTTCCAAATAAATTCTGAGTACTCTGGTACTTCAGTGCTTAGCACTAAATTGCAACAAGAAGGTGCTCCATCTGCACCAGTACCAAGCAAGCTACACAGATTTCCCAAACAGCCCAAAGCAGGAGGAGGTGGTTCTGCCAAAACCAAAGGTGAAGATGGGTGTGGAGCACAGGGGTGAGCTCAGCACTGCAGCAGCATCACTAACACACCTTCCCCCTTACTCTGACCAAAGCTTGACAAAATTCAGACCTCACCTGATGCTGTTTCAGCTCCTGACCCTGCCGTGCAGTGCTCAGGGAGAGGAGTCAGCAGAGAGGAGCTCGGCAGAGGGGTCCCCAGCAGGGACAGGATTGTTCTCTGCCCTAGCGAGAGCCGCGCTCTGCGCGTCCCGACAGCAGCTCGTGTTTGCCCAAGATGGGATCTTACTTTCCCCAGTCCTTTTCAGTTCCCTGTAACCTTGCAGGTGTGCCTTGATTCATTTTCTCTCTCTTTTTTTCCCCCTGTAAAGATTGATTACATGCTAAGCGGGGTTTCTTTAGCAAGAGCTCCCATCTCTAATTATTAGCACTGCCAACTTTCCCAACACAATGCTCAGTGTCAGATAAACGAAATCTGGTCCTGTCTGTTCTGTAACTGATATCAGCTCCATAGTGACAGTCCCTGACCTAAGGACCCCAGGCTTTGTTTAGTGCTACATCTTTACTCTGCTGAGAATGGAGTCCATACCCATCGAAAAATCACCAATATTAATTAAATCACAGATACTGTTATCACTTTAGTGAATAATGGGCTTTTCCCAGCCACACCGAGTAGCCCGAGCAACGCTTTTCTCCTGACAACATCCAAAATATTAGATTTCCAAGACTTCCTTTCATCTTGCCCACAACCTATTTGAATTAGAGGTTATTACATTGTGACAGTCAGAAACTTGTTACAAATCTATCTAGATACAGCACAATACAGACGTATATTTGGATTCTACAGGATTGTTTTTCTAATGAAAAAAAAAAGAGTTACCCTCATTATTAAATATGTAAATATCAGCATTCAGCTGGCAAAACAGATATCCTGGCAACGTGACATAGTCTGGCAACGTGCATATTCTGACAGTGTCTGGCCCAGCAGGCTCAAAGGAACAGAGTTTGGGATTTTCAAGTGGATATAACTGGAATAACAGTAGTACCTGGGACCAGAGTCACTTCAGTTTCAGGGATACACCAGCAAACATTCAGCCTTGACCTTCACTAAAACTCTGGAACAGGTGACAAAAGAAGGTGTCATCGAGGCCAGTGATTCACAATCCAGGACAGACTCTGGGAATCCCATTTTATTCCCAAATGACTTTTTCAAGCACTATATGAGAATCAGACAGGCTGCTGCAAGAGCTGTTTGTGGCACACGTAGGGTGCCCCAGCTAAGGGAGGACACCTCAGCAAGGGAATGTTTTGGTGTTTGAACAAATGCCTCCCCTTTTCATTTTCAGTGCTGTCCAAATCTAGAGAGACTGTTCCGAATGGAGATGTTTTCCTCTGAAACTTCACAGCCAAGTCTAGCTGTCACAACAGTGAGCACGAGCTGGCTTGCTTTCCCCTGATGACTGCAATGGGAAATTATGTAATTATGCATAAGAGGGCTGGCCACTGCCAGCCAGCTCCATTTATTTCTTCCTGACAGCCACAGAGACTCAGAGACAGAAAACAACTGCAGATGGGTAAATAATAATAGTAGCAATGATAACAACAACAACAACAGCAAATGCAGCTTCCTTTCCTACCCCTAAAGGCAAAGAAAAAGCAAAAAGACTTTCAATAAGGCAGAAGTCCTAAGGTTTAACCAGCTTGTGGATGGATCCAGGTTCAGTTTGCTGTTTCTTGAACATACCCCAGATATGGGAAATACCTCAAATGTAAGAAACTGAAAACACAGAGACCTACAATCCGAGAGCTCTCCACCAGACAGGGAGAAGCTGCCACTCTAGGCAAGAGTCAATTTTAAAATATTAATAATAAAATCACATCTCCAATCAATAGGAAATGATCTGTTATAATCACTTCAATACTTCTGTTAATTATTTCATTAGCTCTATTGGTTTGATAAGTCTCTGACTTTGCAGTCCTTTGGATTTCTGTCTGGATGGGAGGCAAGGGATATTACAAAAGATGAGTGAGATCACACATGAATCTTGAAGGTTGCTCAGGCAGATATTTAAGAATATTAACATTTCTTTCAATCTCTGCATCTCCCTTTTCCACCAAGAGTAAATAGGCAGGGATAGCCCCACACTTGGCTGCCCCCTGCAATCTCCCTTTAGATTCATGTGCCCACAGGTTCCTCAAGTCCAAGCTTAAAGGGTGAATGCCACAGGTGTGCAGAGCTGCTTGGCTCCTGTGAAACAGGATTTATTTGGGTTTGGTGGTGAATCATTTTTAAGTAATTTATTCATGACTGGTGTGACTAGAAACCCCCCTTCTGTTAGACCAGGTCCCACCAAGTCTAAACATGGAAAAGAATCCTTTGAATGACTTGGAAAAATCATAAGACTAATTGAAGGTAAGAAGGTTCCTATGATCTGCAGGCACAGTCTGCACTGCTGAAGGGACCAGGCAGGATCAAAGCCAGTCCCTGGGCAGACCCAGAGCCTTTCCACCACCCATGCTCAGAGCTGCTGGGCAGAAGTGTTCCTAGAATTGTTTTCCATTCCAGTAGGTTTGGTTTTTAACCCATGTGAAACCAACCCCTGTGGCTCCTCTCCTCAACTTTGTCCAAGAAACAGAACTGCCCTTCAGCTCATGTATCATATCTTAATTACTCCTAAGCCAGCTTGCTTTTCAGCCATTATTTGTGGATAACAGGGTCTTCCCTCAGCTCAGGTTCCAGATCCTCTGCCTACTCATAACATCTGCCTGGTACAGTTTGGTTTCTGTGTCTGTGGAACTCGCTGCCCCTGGATGATCCATCAGTGTAATAGATGCTTTTTGACACCAGAATGTTGTCCTGCCTCCCTAAACTCTTTTTCACAACTTCTTTTCCTGACAGTTATTACAGGCATGTTGATTACTTGTATAATTGACTAGTACTGCTGGTAACAATGCAGCAGACTAATTGAAATGTATGAGAAACAATTACGAGTAATTGGAATCAATTAATTGATGATTTTCTGGGGAACTGCTGCTTGGTGCAGGCAAATTCTAATTACATTTACTTAGTCTAGAAGAAAAAAAAACTGAAATCACATTATAGATTTTGAAGTAACATTGCATTCTTTTCATCAGGCCAGTTTTTGGTTAAGCAAGTTTGCAGCCAGAGGAGGGGTGGGAAGACAAGTAGCCTCCCCAAAGCAGTGATGAACAGACCAAAGGCCACCCCAATGGGCTCTGCATGTCCCAGTGTGGTAACCTGGTCCAGTGGGAAGTATCTCTGCCCATGGAAGAGGGGCTGGAACAAGATGACCTTTAAGGTCCCTTCCAGCCCAAACCATTCTATGAGTTAATGGCCAGATTCCTGAAACCTCCCTCTCAAAATTCTGCCTGCAGAACCAGAAGTTGTGTCTGCAGACTCAGAATGTTCCCACAAAGGGGGGAAAAAAAGCCTAAGATGAAGAGAGGGAGACTCAAGAGTTTACAGCAGTCACTCCAGTCCATGGCCTGTGGTAACATCTGGCTATTCCTAAGTATTATGGGCTGCCACAGGCACCCTGAAACACCTCCCGGAGCATCCCAAGCCTTCTGCAGCCAGGCCAGTGGTCAGCAGAAAGGGAGAGCAAGAGGCCTGGGGTGAGAGGAGCAGGGGTCAGGCTCTCTCCTGTTGAATGCCAAATGATGTTACTGCTTTGATTGTAAAGACACAAAACAAACCCGGGCAGGCCAGGGGCTGCCTTTCTCCTCTGCCTCCCAGCAGAGCCTCCCTGCCAGCGTTAAGTTTAGTGTCTCTTTCTTATCAGATGAGAGCAGGCTGGAGTTTCAGCATCCTGACTCCTGCCATTCTCCCCCCATTCATTCCCACTTCCTGCTCTCTGAAAGTCAAGCTCCCATTCACAAAAGACAGGCCTTATCTCCTTACCTCTTGACCCTGAATCCCCTGAATCATGGCTGCAAATACAGGATTTTGTTTCTGCCGGGCAGCTAACAGGTGACAAAGTCCTTTGGCTCTGTCTTCAGAGAAGAAAAGAAACACCATCTTCCAATATATTCCTGTTGAGTTGAATATATGAAATCTCCACCTGTGAAACTCCTCCGAAACAATCTACCCTTTAATTCTAAGCTCTTAGAAATCAGAAGGACGTTGGAACTAAAACCAGAATCATCTCGAATTGTGAGAATTTTCAGCTATAAATTGGTTGGTTTCAGTGAATTTTCTCTTGCTGAAGCCTGACATTCAAAGTGCCTGGCAGGCCACGAGCTTCTGCTCCATAACAGCCCTTATCAGAACTTACTTTCATACTTAGCCTGGCTTTGAAAGAGGTTTATCAAGTCTCACAGCCACACCACTCCAGCTGAGAAGCTTCAGTGGGGAAAGGACACAAGACAATTAAGGTAACTACAACATGAGTGCCCATGAAAATTTGAAGTGGCAGAAATAGATGTGTTATGTTCATGATGTGGGACAAGAAACCATTTACTTGTGAGACGACGTTTAAACTTCTACCCTTCCAAATTAACTGTTAGCCTCCAGATACCTCAGGATTTGGGGGTTGGTTTTATTTACAAGCCAGTATTTAAAGGAGATGTTACCCCTCTGCCCACAGTCCCTGCTTAGCACCATCCCTGTGTGTGAGCACACTCCTCCAACAGCCTGCACATTCAAAACATACAGAAACTCCAGACCTCATAGTAAAAGAGCTTTTCACACCTGTGGTTACTAAAACTTTTGTTATCTTTTCTTCCAGACTCTCATGCCCAAGTGAACCACTGTGGTGAGTGGGCAGAAGGAGCCTGCTGATGGCAGCAGACACAGCACAGGAGTCATGCAGGAGACACTCCACCACCCACAGCCCTGCTGGGAGTGGCAACTGCCCCAGGGGGGAGGAAGGTCTCCCTGGCTACCTGTGAAGGGACACAACAGCCCAGTGATGCCACCACCGTCCTTGTCCTTTTGCAATGGCTGCAGCTACTGGTCCTGCAGCTGGCACTGGCAGCTTAGATCCCCTCCAGGAGGAACATTCACATGATCTCACACTGCTGAGAGAACATTCCCAGGAAGAAAGGCTGAACTCCAGCGAGTTCTCCATCCCATCTGGACGACAGGAGGAAACATCTCCTCGAGGGAACCATCCCACAGGCTGGCTGATCTCCCAGGACAGCCTGGTCCTTGCTCAGCTCACCCAGGACCATAGACACGTGCCTGGGAAAGCCATGCAGGACCCCAGGGCTTTCTTAAAAAGAATTCAATGCTACCACTGTAAACTTGTCTGAGGCGTCCAGTGTCAGATAAAAGTGCCATGAAAGCATTTCTGCTCCCATCCAGAGCTCCCCCCAGCCCACGTCGGGCAGTGAGAGCTGACAGTGCACAGTAGTCCCCAAATTGTTCAGCAAGCTATGTCATGTACAAGATAGCACAAAGGGCCTGCACTGAACAAAGTGTCTGTGGGCCTTTGAACTCGTGATGAGCTTGGTGTGTTTTCTCCTTTTTATTTTTGTAACTGCTCCAGACCCCGAGGCAGGTGGTGTGAAAAGATCAAGACAGGGCTGCAAGGAGCAGCAGACTCTTGTTCTGAGGGCCAGGAGAGATGCACAGACATTTGCTGCTGCATCTGGTACAAGTAGGATCCCGTGACTCAAGGATTTTAGGCAGGTCTTTTAGGATGCACCATGTTCCCTGCACAGCTATTTCCTTTAGTTCAATGTGAAGACAGAAAAATACAAATAAAACCTCAAAAATATCTCCACTTCCCTGAGAATCCAGCAGCAATTTGTACAAATCAACAGAGAACGGAGAAAAGTGACTTAAAATCACCACAGAAAAGAGGGTGGGAGGCCCATGACACTGAGCTCCTCACTGCCAGCTCCAGCCACCCTCCAGAGGGAAACTGAGCTGCCATCCACCAAGCATCACTCATTACACTGACAAAACCTTCTGCTCTCCCTGCACAGCCCAGACTCCTCCTTCCAAAGGCTCCCTGAAGCACACGTAGGTGAGCTGTGAGTGGACATCCCTTTTACATTAAGCATTTGGGAAGAATCAGAGCCTTTGAAGAAGAGTCTGGAAGGATGTTTCCAGTGAGATCAACAGGGCACACATTTTGCAAAATGTTGCTGTAATTAAAGCACCCCAGTTGGAGTTATGACTGTTAACTGCATCTACAGGTGATTAGCAGAAGCCTTCAGCTTCACTTTCATCCCCTCTTAATTGGTTTATCACCTTTCCAGGCAGCCTGAACAAACAGCTACTACAGTTAATCTGGGATGAATTATTCAGAAGACCTTTCTCGCCAGCCAGGAGAAACAAGAACGTCCTAATTTCAAGACATTTTTACCAGAGGATATAAAAGCTTTTTTAAGATGAGGTATTTCTTCCTTGATGCTCCTCCTCAGCCTCTAAAAAGAATCCAGTTGCATTTTCCCAGATGATGATTCAATGGCTTTCACATTGTCAGCAGGTAAGTCAGTGAGCTGATAGGCTCCATATCAGGAACATGATCAGTCTGAAGGTCAAATAACTTATTGTCAGCATAAACAGAGTTACTACAATAGGTCCATCTAACTTTGTTGGCCCTATGTGTAAATGGCCTGAAAGGAGGACTTATTCCCAGTACACAAACAGGTCTGTGGGCAAGGACCCAGTGAAATGGGTGCAGCAGCTCGTGCCTCTCATACCAGCTGCAAAGACATGTTGATTACAGGCAGCACCTGCATTGAGACTTGTGCAAGGTTAGGAAAAGCTGCCCTAAAGCAGCTGCAAGGGGCTGCTGATGGTGCAGAAGCCATAGTAAGTTTTGCTTTCTCTGTTTTGGTTTCAGTTTGGGGTATTTTTGGTGCACCTGGATGTTTTGGATGCCCGAGATGAAACCCGACAGGCTGCAGTGGGGCTGTGTGCCCCACACCTCAGAAACGTGGAGGAGATGCCCCTGGGTGATGACTCAGGAGCCCAGAACTTCAGTGCAGAGCAGGGCACTGGAACATGCCAGAATGTAGATACACCTGAGAGGGTGTCCCCTGCCCTCCTCCCTGCCTCTGCCTACCAAGGATACTCACCACAGAAGTGCTGCAAGGCTTAGCTCGCTGACTTCAGAGGACACAGAGCCACTGAGACTTTTCACATGATAATAAAAATTTCCAAGTCCAGATATCATGCTTCAAGCTCATTCCAAGGCAGCACTGCCTGTTACAACAACCTGGAGATGCTCCTGATCAGCTTTTCTGCCTCAAGCATGAGAGTGGGAGTGGAGGCAGCAGTGGGCTCTGCACCCACAGAGGGGCTCTGCACCCTCAGAGGGGCTCTGCACCCACAGAGGGGCTCTACACCCACAGAGGGACTCTGCCTTCCTTCAGCTTCCAGTTTTCAACTTGGACACATTTTCCCAAGGAGAATATTGTCTGTTTTTCCCCGACCCTGCAGCAGCAGCAGCAGCAGCACGAGGCAATTTAACTCCTCATTCAATCTCCTACGATAACAGGTTATCTACATAGCAGCCTGCAGGTCGGGCCTCCCATCATGAGAGATGCCTGGCAGTTGACTGAAAGCTGATTCCTGTCAGAAGCTATTTTCTCTCCGAGACAGAGGAGACATTGTGCCCCTTGGTGCTCGAGTGTGGCCTTGGCTACTGCCAAAAGACCACCTTTTTTTTTTTTTTTCTTGGCTGAAACAAAACAGAATCCCCCTGCTGTCAGCTCTATCTGGAGCTGCTGAAAGGAGATGTATAAGCCCAGTAATGCTGCTGAGGAGATAACTGTCAAACAGCATGAAAAACGCTGCCTATCTGCCCAGAGGAGGAACTGAAGCACCATGGAGGCTACAACTCAATGCTCAACAGTTCTTGGCATCTGTGAGGTCTCTTTCTTAGTTGCTTTTTAATACCCTGGTGAAAGAAAATAGTGTATGCACCAGTGGGATTCAGAACCTGCTTCTACTCACCAAAGGCTCCGGGAGCTGGTCAAGCAACCGGGTGGTTCCTGGAGATGTGGAAACGGGCATTGTTCTTGGGGAAAAGAGGAGGGGGAAGGGGACAGGCAGATTCTGCAGCATAAGGCATGAATGTGAACTAGATTTTCAACCTGGTTCACAGTGCTGGGCTCATCAGGACAGCAAAGCAGCCCCCAGGAGAGCTAGGAGCACATATCAAAGCCACCACAACACCCTGCACTGCTGAGAAGTTGTGTTTTGTCACCAAAGGGGTTTTTGCCACCAGCTGCACACAAAACCACATGCAAAGCAGTTTGCACTGCCATGGGAATAGAAACTGTAAGTGAAGCATATAAAAAAAATGAGAGAAGCACTTAAAAAAAAGATCAAAGTTATCAAATCTGGTGTGGATGAACATGAGAAAACAGAATGCTGCTCTTTGTCAGTATGCACCAACTGCAGGTAAACAACAGCACCTTCTGGGGTTATGTTTATGGGGGGAGGCTCTGAAATCACCTTCAACTGCCAGCAGGAGCTCAGCACTACCTACAGAACCCACAGCTCAGAGATTGCAGCTGGTCAGTCAAGGTGTTGATTCAAAACCACATCTAACAAACCCTATTTCCATTACTTTGGAAGACCTAAGACAAGACACTGCACGAAGAAGCATGTAAAGAACAGCAGGCAATAGAAAACAAGCATAAAAAAGGTCCATTGCAATAAAACAAACAGTTAAAGACCCTTTCACAGCACTGAAATTTTGAAGTTAATTAAATTAGATAAAATATATGGAGAATGCTCTTCATTTTTAAATAGGTTTTGAGAATGGAGGGAAAGTGAATTCCATCCATACAATGAAAGGACTGTGATGTCCAGTCCCTTAAACTACTGACTGTAAGAGCAAGATGGATTAGTCCAGATATGATTGTTACCCTCTTATGAATCTCTACACAAACTCAAGGCCTTTAAAATCAGGTTCCAAATGATTAGTCAGCAGAGAGGTTTTGCTCCAAAAAAGCCCTTTTTGCTCCCAAAAGCTTTTGGCAGGTTTTCTTCTGCAGCTTCCAACAGTGTGACAAGTACCTGCCTTACTTCTGAAAGCCAGTCTTCAGAATGGGGGGATCTGCACAGACTCCAGATTCTCCAGTTACCCCTGGAAGTTCACTCCGGGTCTTTTTACCCTCCACTGGGAATGTTTTGTCCTCAGCTTCTCACAAAGCTCTCAGCTTGTGATCATCACTGTCCTAGGGTGTCCCCAGTCTGGGTGGTTACCTGTTCTGGATCCCACTCCCCTGACCAAACAAGAAAGGTGTGGCCACAAATAACTCCACAGCACCACACTGTAGCAGGTCAATATTTCCTTTAAAAAAGTTTACAGAAAAATCAGGTTTATATTACAAGTTCTGTGGGGTAAATTCTGGGCCTATTATATCCAAGAGTGTTAGGTGATTAAACCCGATCTTATTTAAAATGGATGATGTGCAGGCACAATATGAATGATACAAATTTTACCTCCAAGTTGTGTTGCTGGTAAATATATAAGCACAATGTCACAATGTCTACCAACATCCCTTTTCATTAAGTTTCATAAGGCTAAAAGCTCTGGGAGGAAAACACCCACCTGATGTTTTAATCCATCCACTGAGTCATTCAGAAACTTCTTAAAAAGAAAGTGAAAATTGAAATCCAAATGCAGTGGGCACACAGCACAGGATAAACTCTTCCTTAAAACCATCACAACACAGACCTCAATCCACGAAGTGATTCATCAGATACCTTCTTTTTGTTTTCATAAATGATAAGTAAATCCACTTAGTTTATATGAGTTGTGCCTGCAGGGATTCCTTCTTCCTCACCCCCGTGCTAAGTCTGGGATGGCAGCCAGCCAGGAGTGAGCAAACACTAGCATTTTTGAATTATGTCAACTTGTATGTTTATTTCTTTTCTCAGAGAGAAAAAAAAAA
>VYZU01059052.1:8467-30250 GCA_013401355.1 Ceyx cyanopectus
TTTGCATTACTTCTCTCTGATGCAATTCCCACAGACTTGAACCGTTTTAAATATCAGTATTTGTAATAGCTTTTCAGTCAAGGCCTACTGATTCCTCCTACAACCATAAAAAAAAAATTCAAGTAATAGTTTGACAATTATTGTGCTATTCCTCAGTCTACTATATGCTATGTAACAAAACATAGACTCTATTAAGACTAAGTCCTAAATTATTCTGTTTGCATAACACTTTTGCTGTTTAAACCATTCTTTAAGAATTTTTCTGCTTGTACGTGACTAACCATGCTGTGATACCCATTGCTTTTAAAAGGGAGAGGACCAATGATCTGTGCATTCATGAGATGTGTTTCAAGGAAAAATTGGGGAAATCATTAATTTCTGGTATTACTTAAGTTAAAAAAAATCCTAATCTTGAGATTGCACTTGCAACTGTCAAAATATGACATTAACCTCTCCTTGGGCTGTTGGCATTTTTTGATGAAGTGTCTGTAAAAATCAACCCTGAAAAACAGCACCACAGACCTGACTCAGCTGTCTGTGATCTAGAAAGGGGTACTAAGGAACTGTAAAATCTCCTTGTTAAAATTCTGCTCATGAGTTAAGGAAAAGACTGTAGTGACTTTTCTGTCTCTGTGACATTCCCTTTGTTTCTGGTTATTGCTATAGCATGTCAACCCAAGGTGATTTATAGAACCACTTGAAATGATTCTAGATTTATAAGAATTCATTTGCAGAGCAAAGAGGTTTTGGTTGGGGTTTTATTTTTTCTTTTGGAATGGAAAAGAAAGTCCAAAATGATAGTTATAAACCTTAATTTAAATATATAGATATTCTCTTACCCAATTAGCACTTTACAGTCTAAATCTACAAGGCCTGTCAAAAGACTTCTTTCTTTTCTACCAATAATTCTTGCAGTTCTAATCCAGGCCCAATGAGCAATTTAATAATGTTGTGTCTTGTACCATATTTTATAAATTATTTGACTTGTTTGCAAATTTAGATTAACTCGGAGCACCTGGATGAAATGTCACCTTTGCATTTCTTCCCCTGTGTTGAACTAGTAAACCATGTGCATATACAAATGAAATATAGATATTTATTTACCTGCTTATTGCCCTTCCTATGAGTGCAGATTTTTCTGAAGGAATGTGGGACACATCTGGCAGTTGATCCAGTCCATTCTGAAACCTGTGGCTTGTGTGCCAGGGTGAAAGAATCAGTACCTGTAACTTCTTGTGATCTACCAGAAATCTTATTAAGGTTTAATAGACAAGACCACTGGAGGCAGTCTGGCCATGACCAGAAGATTCCATTGTTCAAATCTCACCCCTTTTCTGGTGCAGCTGTTAAAAATATGGCTGGGCTGTTTGTGTGACTCTCAATTCCTGCATGAGCCATGCTGCTTGTCTTTTATTTTTTTGAGCTGCACCCTTTTTTCTCAAGATACTTTCAGCCCCAGAGCTGGACGTCCTCAGTGGCAGGCTCTAACCTGACTCTTCTTGTCCTCTGGAAAGATTGTTAATAATATGGGGCTGCATTTTTGCTAGTGAAGTTATGTAGTGAATATTGCACTTCTCTGGATCTTCTGTTAGGTTTTCTGGAGTAACAATTCCCTATTACAAGAAAGATATGGCCATGCTGGAATGTGTGCAGAGAAGGGTCATGAGGATGATCAGAGGGCTGGAGCACTTCTCCAATGAAGACAGGCTGAGAGAGTTGGGGTTGTTCAGTCTGGAGAAGGGGAAGGCTCCAGAGACACCTTATTGTGGCTTCTTGTATCTTAAGGGGGCTACAAGAAATCTGGGGGGGACAGGACTTTTTAGGATGTTGGGTAGCAACAGGACTAGAGGGAATGGATTAAAACTAGAGATGGGTTGATTCAGATTAGACATTAGGAAGAATTTCTTCACCATGAGGGTGGTGAAACACTGGAACAGGTTGCCCAGAGAGGTGGTGGAAGCCACATCCTTGGATGTTTTTAAGACCAGGCTGGATGGGGCTCTGAGCAACCTGACCTAATGGGAGGTGTCCCTACCCATTTCAGGGGGGTTGGAATGATATAATCTTTAAGGTCCCTTCCAACACTGACAATTCTATATTCTATGATAATAATTCTGAGTTTTCCAACTTTGATGTTAATTTTGTTGTAGATTTTTTAAATAATAGAAAAATAAGAAGCTTTCTTCAGTATGATTCTGAAAATCATAATATTCATTATGTTCCTGTGTTTCAATTAAATATGCAGCACAGTGGTATCAGTCAAGAATGTCCTGAGTAGTAGTACATCCATTGCACACATTGTGAATCATAACCCAAATCCTTTATGTAGGGCATCTTTTGACTGTGCTTATGAGTGGATTGCTATCTGGTGATCTAGTGATCTTCAGAGGAGAAAAGCTGCTTAACTGGAGAGAGAAAAAAAAATAGGAGAAAGGGGGGAAAAAAAATAATGCCATCAAGACTAAATGCTTCACCAGTAGCTACCGTCTGTGTCCACACAACTGGTGCTACTTGTTAATCAATAACGTGCATCAGTAAAAAGGAGGTATTCCAGTATGCAAACCCCAAAATAGTTACTCAAGCTTCTGTCTGCTTTTATAGTAAGCAAGCAATCTAGACATGTAGTTGCAAACTGTGAACAAAGATTAAATGCTAAAATAGCTGTGAAGTTTCTTTTTTCTCTTGCGTGTGTGTGTAAATTTTTAAATTGTAGGCATTATATGTGATAGATGTTTGAACTAGTCAGAGTCATTTCACTTACAGGAATGCCAGAAAAGCTCTGAGAACCAAAGCAGGCCCTAAAGCTGTCTTTAATTGTCCTGGCCATGTGGGTACAAACATGGAGATTACAGTGCCATCTCTCTGCCTTGCTTGGCCAGCCTGCCTGGAAGGAGAGATGAGAAAAGGGCAAATTGGCATAAGCCCTCATGCTCTGTTCCTGGGAACACCATGAAAAAACAGATTCAAACTTAATAATACTTGTGGGCCAGCTAGTAGAGCAAGGAAAATATTGGCAAAGTAACAGCTTTGGTTTTAGAACAGCCTGGAGGCTCTTAGGCAGCAAGAGTAAAGATAGTTGATAGATGCTATTCAGATTAGTCAGCTTTGATGCTCTCTTTCTAAGGATTGCTTAAAGTAATTTCTTTGCTGTTCATAGAACTTCCCTCTAGACTTAACAGACTGGTTAAGAAGGGTCATCTGGTGAAGAAAAATAGATGATGATGAACTCTGAACTCTTGATTTTTTTGGGGAACATAGTTAAGGGACGAGTGAGTACAACTGGCCTGTGTGACCATTGTGTTTATACAAAGCCAAACTCACATATGACTTGAAATATGTTTCTTCACTGTTTTCCATGAGCTTTAATACTGAGAGAAGGACAGATTCCAAATACATATGATACTTTATAGCTCTAAAAGGAAATGATATTACAGGATCCTCCTCTGCCCCCTTCAGTATGTAAGAAAATAATGTATGTATGAAAGAGAGCAAAATGTTGTAAAAATCTAGGATGGTCTGCAGCCAAAAAGTGGCAATTCTGCCTACTGAAATAGAACAGTCAGTGTGTTCTTAACAGGAGAATATTGCCAAAAGGAGCAACTGAATGCATATTCTATAAAAAGTAGTACAGGTTTAGGTCCTGTGAATTTCTCGTAGTTGAATCCAGTATCACTTAGGAGAGTGATACTGTAGAGCAGTTGAAAATGCACAAACCCAAAACCCTAGAAAGTTATGTTGTCACTCTTCCACCCATGTTCCCCATCTGAAATGGTCTAAAATTCATATTTTAAAATTTAGATAAAAAGAATATCGTCAGATATGTAAAAAATAAAAAAGGCAAGAATTCAGATTCTTTGCCAGTAGCACTATAAATAGAAGAAATAGTGTTTAATTTGCATAGTGCTTTCTACCTGGTAGTGATAATGTAGTAATACTTTTGTTGGTGGTGGTTTTAATCACTTTGTGGTGACATATTTTCTGGGGCTGGTTGACCTGCAAGTCTGCTCATAAGGGCTTCATAAAAGCTAACAGGAAGAGCAAACTCCCTACTGGCAGCCTTTTCTTTGCCCTATGGGGATTGGCATATCTTCTGTTTAAAATTTTTAGGTGTCTGTATATAAAAAAAAAAAAAAAAAGGAGAAATGATGCATTGTTTGGTTTCATTGTCATGTTTTAAACACTAACTCCATTGTGCAATGTCTGGATTACAAACAAACTGATTCGTTGTCCTTTGCTTGTGTCCTAATATGCAGGCTCAGAAACCTCAACAGAGACTCATTGAAGTTCATTAGCTCTGACTGTAGCTTCCAAGTTTCTTTGCTAATTGATAACAATATTAAATAATGTCTTAGAAAGATCATTGTCACTTCCACCACAAAAAAAACCAACCAACCAAACATAAAACCCACCAAAAAAGAAAAGGCAAAAGAGTCCTGTGTGCCTGAGTTGATCTGCCAGACATTATCTGTTTAAATTCTCAAAAGACACTGAGAGCTCTGCATAGAAACTCAGAAAGAGCATCTATAGACTGAACACTCACATGTCAGTGCTCTCACTGGCTAGCATGTCAGAAAAGGTTTTGCAGTTTTGTTTTTTTGGGTGTCACAAGCTAGCATAAGCGCATGTAAGCCTTCTACATGACAAAAAATTTTAGGAAAAACTGATGTATACAGGTAAGAGTATAAAGTGGGTAAATTATTCTGGTTTTCTTCCATCCATCCTCTGTCTTGCTCCTGTTCAGAAGGGTACATTAGAGAAAATTTAGACCTCAAACATTCTCTCCTGCATAAAATGTTTGCAGATATCTGTTTGGGATGAGGTAACGTGTTATGTTCTCATGGGCCTTCACCCGTGCAGTGATGTACCATTGAGAAGCTCAGCTCCCACACACAGGTCTCTTTTGGTACCTGACGTCATTGTAAATCCGATGCCTGCATGGGGTTTTTCAGCACAGATTGCCGCAGTGAAGACAACTTTTGCTATAGTTTTTATTGTACTTGAGCTTTTAGATGAATTCCCCCTTTCTGTGCCTCTACATTCACACAGCAATTCATTGTTTCGGCTGGGATCAGCAAAAATAAGCATGGATGAATGGAAGGAGTGGAGCTCTTAAGGCTATCAGTGAATCTTTAACATATGAATTACATGCTTCTTCCTTCAGCCTGGCCAACTATTTGGTGCCTTGACAAGAGCTTGTTGATGGGCTGGCATACATACCTCTCTTTTACAGTGAAATATTTTTTTGAGAATATCCTAATCTGCCTGTCTAGGATCTTGTATTAACACTCATTGCCATTGTATCTGAGCACTTCCCAAGTGTCAGAACAACAATGATATCTCACACTTCCTTCCCTGCCAGGGATGGAAACAGTTAGTTTGTCCTTTCCTCGTAAGGGAACTAAATGGGGTCAGGAAGCCAGCATGGTTAACAATATGGTTTTGTAACTTAACTGGATGGGTGGATTTCATACCCATTGTTGCTTTCTTCCTGCTTTGTGGTGGTTGCACACTTGCTTGCCAGCTTCCCTTCCTGGTCATTGGCATAACTCAAAAGAGGAAAGGAAGGCTCTAAGTGGCTGGTTGCAGAAGTGTGGCTGGGAAGAGGTGAGATGTTGCATGAAGCAGACTGACAAGGAAGAGGCTGGATGACATGACCAGATAGAGGATCTTTAAAAGGCTAAAGTTAGATCTGCTGAAAAGGATTTATTGCAGTACCAAGAGGTCATGTATTTTTCTTTTATGAAGCCCCAAGCTTTCCCAAGGAAGGGGAGTTAGTTCTCTCACACAAACCAGTGGAGAGTGGGTCATATACTTCACTTTATGGGCAAGTGTGCATGATGGAGGTCATACAGCTGGGGGCATGACCCACCTTTTGCTGCAGTTTGGTGCTGTCTAGTAACTTCTCCCAAAGGCAGTGACTTTAGCAGGGTCCTTCTAGTAGCAGGTCATGATGACAGATAATGACTGAAAATATTTGGGAGGGAAAAAAAAATTAAATATCCACCACTGAGACTATGCTTCCAGACCAAAGATTTTCTTTATTTAACTGGAAACCATTTTAGTGGTGTCCATATGTACCTTTTGCTTGAGATTTCCCAGAGGCTTCATTCTTTACTCCCCTGAGATGGACTCGATGGCAGAAGGGAAGTAGCAGAGCAAAGGCAGGGTGGTGCTGAGAGGGCTGCAGGGCCCAAGATGACTTTGCCTCATTAAGGCAGGATACAAGATTGGTTCAAACTTGCCAGATATACTGGTCACATGGTCAGATCATCCCCAAACGTTAAGGTTTTTTTAGGGTCTGAAAAGAGTGTGTGAAATGCAGAGGTTTTGCATTTCTTCTTTGAGAAGACAATGGTGATCAAATCTGATCACCAATCTGAATCTGTTACGCTTAGCACAACTAAGCGTAACAATGCAGCACTAGGCACGATGTTTCCACTATGGTCAGTGATTCTGCAAGATTCTTAATGCATTGTCTATTTACAGTGTGCATTGCTACCTGAACTATGGGCATGTTGTTGGTAGAACAGCAAAGAGGTAAAAATACAAAGGCCCAAAATTTACTGTCAGGTTAAACCTGAGAACCGTATTGGTTTTTGAAGGACTCCCTCATGCATAACCAGTTTACCAGCTTGATACCTGGCTGTGTCTGGTCCTTTGCTTTCTCAGTTTTTGTAGTAAGGTTCTCCAGTTCTACCTTATTTCTTTTTGGAAAGAAGGTGCCTGCCCTCTGAAAGGTCTCCCTTCTTGGTTTTTTTGTTTGTTTTGTTTTGTTTTGAGTTTTTTTGGTGGTTGTTTGTTTTTTTGTTTTGTGTTTTTGTTTTCATTTATTTTTCAATCCTTCCTTAGTTTCTTTCATCTTTGGTTCACAAAAGCTGATGTCCTTAGTAGCAGTCAAGGCACAGGATGCCCCAGTGCTAGTTGGTGATTGATAGGTCTGTTACTGAACCCACACTGTCTTTCTACATCCCCTTCCCTTTCCGTATTTAATTTCCTTTTCCCCTTGACTACACAGTGCTTTCCAAACGGGATATTGTCGGCACTGCTCTGGCTTTAAAAATACTTCAAATTTACAAGTTTTAGGAGTTCTGGAAAGGAAAAGAGGGTGGTCAAGGGCTTTTGTATTCCTCTTATCTTATGCTAGAGTTTCAATTTCCTTGAATTCCCATGGGAAAAAGAACAACTTTCAGAAGGAACAGCTTTGCTAGACTGTCTGGGAAACAGATCCTGGGAACTTGCACAACCATTCACCTGTTGTATGAGTGCAGCAGTCAGAACACCTCCTGTAATGTCCTTCGTCTTTTGATTTAGAGCTTTTGATTCAGACTGTAAAAAATATTTAATTCAATATCAAAAGAGATGTGAAAATATAGGTGCCCACCTCTTATTGGGCTTCTAAAGATTCCAGAGAATGAAAAGCCTTCCTTATTGTAGCTGCCCAGGCAGTGGTGTCATCTCTCACCTTTGCTGAGATTGCACTGTTCTGCATCTTCTGTCTCAGTTTTGGTAACTGGATTCAACTTCATTCTCCCCTTCTTCTTTTGCCTTTGGATCTCTTTCATATATTTGTTCTTCCATAAAGTGTAGCCAGAATATCAGAGGCAATTATATCCACATCACTCCCTGGGATAGTCTCTCCTCAATGACCATAACAGCCTGCTTGGCTGGCAAACCCCCTTATTTGACAATCATTTGTAATAGTTTCGTTTATATTATTACAACTCTTTAAACAGTTTCCACATACCCAAACTTGGGTTGTATTTTCTACATTTTCCATTGAACTCTGTACTGTTCAAACTTGAAAATCCTTGGTGCAGATGAGATACCTCTTGGAACAGAGACTTCTTAAGCCAACCCCTCTCCACCTCCATAACTCTAACTGATAGCATGAAAGAAATGGAAAGCTGATTTATACAACTCGAGATTGATTTATCTTTGTATAGAAATCTCTGTGTGCCTGTGATAGCAGAGAATTCTTACAGGAGCATGAACTAACCTGTGCAGTATTTTGGACAAAATTACTGATAGCAGAAACAAGAATTATCTTGCCCACTCAGTTTTCACATGATGGAAAAGAATGTTGGCCATTACTTGTTGACTGAGGTGCAGTCTTGATCCTTTTGGCCTTGGAGACCAACAATGCAAATACCAAGAACTTAACCCAACTCAGTTACAGGCAGTTACTTGATACACTGAATAACATAATCTAGACATACTTTTCTTCCTATCTACATATTAGCTTTTGCTTAATATTTCAGGAGGATGATCCAGAAAATAGCTCTCATGCTTTAACAATTTCAGCAAATGTTTATTTATGTTCACAGAATTGAGTTCAGGTTGAAGCTCCCTCGAAGAATAAGCATAATTCCTTCTCACATGCACATGTGTTTTCTACAGTATATTGTACTTATTAGCATGTGTATTTAAAATAACACTACACAGAAATATTAGTCCAAGAGTTTTTTCTTGGGCATGATCCAGTTCACACGTTTCCACCGTCGTGAGCTGTTCCTACAATCCATTCCTATGGGACTTTCCTCTCTTGAGACCTGTCTTAACCTCCATAAATATTAAACTAGCCTGGTCACTAATCATCACTCAGCATTTTCCAGGTGGAACAACACTTATTCATTGGGATATGGGGAATAAGCAGCAAACCCGTTCCTGCTAGACTGTGACAATGAATAATGTGTTGTTAGTTTGAAAATTAGTCTCCTAGAATATACAAAGAACTGAGGAAAATTCTGGATGTATGTCTATTAAACACACTTGTTTTAGTCTGCATCAACAGAGCAGACAAATGCTGATGCTGTGCTTGTATGATTCAATAGGGAATACATAGCTGACCGACTGAAACAAGAAGAGCACCTGCCACTCAGGAGCATTTTGAATTCAGCTTCCTTCTGTAGGACTGAATGGCAGTTTTAGCAGACAGAGAGCTTTGGCGAGCTCAGGACTGACCATGCATATTTCTAACCTGCACAGCATGGAATAAAATGCATCAGCTTAAACACTTTGGGTTAGCAGTTCCCATAACGTGCCTTACCTTGAACTGGCAATAGGCTGACAGGGTGCACCCAGCCAGGTACTGTCTGACTTTCAGACACATGCTAGATGGTGGTAACTTGTCATCTGGCTCTGAACCCCAGGTAATGTAGCAAGAATAGCCTGTGTTTAGAGGATTGGGATTGAAAACAGGGTTGCTCCTGACATTTCTTACAGTCACTTCTGCTGTAAGAGCTCTCTAAGATGAAGGTTCCCTAGAACTGTCGTGAACAGAGGTTAGCTGACAAAACATAAGAAAACATCTTTATGAAGAGGTAAAAATCAATTAGATACAAAGCATTGCTTTGTAACTTGGAGAAAGAATAAATACACCTGATAACCCTTGCTTCTCTCATGGCCTTATTTTTCACGCTTAATATTGTCTGAGATTTCCAGACTGTAACTGATTTTTCTAAGTCTAACTATTATGTTCCCAAATACACACTACCTGTATTATATATAAATACAAATAGAAGGACATACTTCATCCTAACTTTAATTTTTTTGTTACCCTCCCTTACAAATGAGAGAACAGGGGAGAGATGGCGCAGCACTGTCCATGTAATCCTGTCATGATTTTCATTAAGCAATCCAGAATGTCAAAATAAAGCAGGAGGAGACAGTTTTATGGAAATCCTATCCCATTCACACTGATAGTGGTCACTCTTAGGCATCCCTACTAAGGATGTTGGGTCAGGGTTAGAGATCTGTTGCTCTACATGCCTCTTGGCTTTTACCCTTCTCATCTAGGCCATCTCTGGATCATGGCAATTGGGTTTAATAGTATTCTGTTGTGGGGGTTTTGTGTGGGTTGTTTTGTTTTGTTTTGAAATCAAGCTACTTTCATATAAAGGGTCTAAATCAGATTTAGTAATTTAAGTATCAGCAGTGAGATTTAAATATCTTGGCCATAATGTTCATACTGCACTGAAATATTGAATCTGTTCTCACTAACAAGGCAGTTTTTCACACATTAAAGGAATATGTCGAATGTTAGATCTGTTATATTTTTGAAGTGTTGGATCTTTCCCCTACTCAGAGCAGCATTCCTCATCATATATTGCAATTCAACAGTAAAATATTGAAACACTATTGAATCACATGGATTCTTCTCATGCTTTGATTCTATAAAACAAGAAATAAAGCTCAATTGGCCACTTGAGCCCAAGACAATAATTCATCAATGCTGTTAGAGGAGAATGTGTCTTAAAGTGCTAACATAATTTTTTACCTTTATATGTCCTCCAGAAATAATTGTGGGAAAGGCTAAGAGACCTAGGGCTTTTTAGTCTGGAGAGGAGAAGACTGAGAGGAGATTTAATGAATGTCTATAAATACATAAAGGCTGGGTGTCAAGAAAGCAGGAACAACCTCTTTTCACCTGTGCTTTGTGATAGGATGAATGGCAATGGATTCAAGCTCAAGTACATGAAGTTCCATCTCAACATGAGGAAGAACTTCTTTACTGTAAGAGTTGCAGAGCACTGGAACATTCTTCCCAGAGAGATTGTGGAGTCTCCTTCTCTGGAGACTTTCAAGACCTGTCTGGATGCATTTCTGCATGATCTGCTCTAGTTTTGTCCTGCTTTAGCAGGGGGTTGGACTCAATGATCTTCAGAGGTCCTGTCCAACCCCTGACACTCTGTGATTCTGTGAACACCACAGAAAATAAATGTGTGTAATTTGCACTGCCTATTCCTTTCCTGTATCTTTTCAGGTTTAGTGTATGGCATTGTCCATGTGTCTGCTCAGAGCTTGTTTAAAACCACCATGCCTACCAGATTTCCATAAACTGTCTCCTGGACCTCTACAGGAGACATTTAATTCACTGATAAATACCTCAGCTGTTTTCTGGTTAAATGATAGAAATCTATGTTTCAGTAAAACGGAGGTAGTAACATATATAGCTGGTACTTTAAGATGCTATTTAGAAAAAAAAAAAGCAACTATATAAAATAGAATTTCTAGCAAAATAGTTGAAAATGCTGTACCAGAAGTATCTTTAAAAAGCAACATTACCGAGTGATTAAACTTTGATTTTTTTAGAGGTAACAGTACTGAGTTGCATATGTATATTGATGCCATTTTCAAAGTCAATAAATAGTGCATCAGCTCCTGTATGGAAAGAGGATGTTGCAGAAATAATTATGACATGATGTGATAACCCCTGCTTAAAGGCAAGGCAAAACAATACTGTAGTGTTCTGGCCATCAGGAAGCCATGACAATGCTCCCACCTTTTTCCTGTGACTTACCCAGAGTTCCTTCCAGGCGACAGAGATAACTGATAACGCTGCAGTCTGGATCCTGTGCCAAATGAAAATAATTTTTTTGGGGGTGAAATTTATATCTGATTAAAAATGGATCTTATCCTTTCCACTGAGCTTTACAGCTCTTCTAGGTAAAATACTTCATAACTTTAAACACAGCATCATTTCCTAGTGTGTTTCTTTGTACTTTGTAAATTCATATCTTATAAGCTAACTATGATAGAATAAGAAAGTTGTTCTCTGTTTCTGCTTAAGAAAAAAATCTTTAGAATTAGGTTTTATGATTCACTGGGACTTGAAAATTCCTGAAACAGCCAGATTTACCAGTAATGCTTTTTAATGTGCGTGTCTCTTAGGGAAACCATCTAATCTCACAGTATTTGAAATGCAAATGTAGACCTCTACAGGTGAATGTTTGGGGTTGTATGTCTGTCTGCATGGGCACCCCTCTGTTCTTGTACATCCACAGCTCTGTGTTTTGCTGCCTGCAGCAGCTTATGGGTTTTAGTCTTAGAGGCCCTTGGTGTCCCACCTAATAGGGCTGCTGTTTTGTCTGCCTAGGAATGGTGTTCAGGTAAAATCCCCCGTCAGTGCAAGTGTGTCTTCGGGGAGTGCAGCATGGATTTGGAGCTGGTTGCAACATCAGGATGAAAACAAATTTTGCCTCCTGCTTGCTGGGCAGCAAGGGGCCTCTCTGGTGTGGGTGAGAGCTGCTGAGGTCTGTGGGGACTTGCTGTGGCTCCCAGCTGCACATACCCACCTCATGCTCTCCTCACAGGTAGGGAGCTCTTTACAGTCCCTTGATTTTAGCTCTGCTCCCTCAGTTAATTTTCTCTGGCATTTTGCAGGGTTATTTATGCTTCAGCCTATACTTAGCAGCCAAGTTGTTTGGTTGTTCACAGAATCACAGAATCACAGAATCACAGAAATTAGGGGCTGGAAGGGACCTAGAAGATCATCTAGTCCAACCCCCCTGCCTGAGCAGGATCACTTAGACCAAGTCTCTCAGGAACAGATCCAGGCGGGTCTTAAGTGTCTCCAGAGATGGAGACTCCACAACCNAAGGGAGATGCTCCACTCCCCTAATCATCTTGGTGGCCCTGCGTTGAACTCTCTCCAGCAAATCTCTATCTTTTTTGAACTGGGGTGTCGTTTTGTTTGTTTTTTTCTGACTGGCTATAATGAAGAATAAGTCAATTTATACTCATCAGTTAACTTATAAATACAGAGAAAACAGAATAAAAATGTTGTCACATGGAGATTGCTTAACTTTTTTCCATTCCCTAAATCCAGGTTTATGTAAACAAAGATAAATATTTATAAAAAAAATGCTGGGCATAGTTACCCTCTTTTTAAAACTATTTGGATTAGCTTGTGAGATGTAACTATTGATAACAGTTTGGTACCTTTGTAAATAGATTTACACTGTACAGTTATATCTTCCTCTAGGTTTCAAACCATATGTGTTGCATTTGAGCTGTGTAAGAAAAGAACTTGTCAACCACCAAAAACAAAAGAAGGTTGTCACATCATACATTGTGATTAAAAAAAAAAAAAAAAAAAGATATTATTAATTACAGGGCACAGCTTTGCCCCAGATCAAATGGGATTAAAGGGGACAGACAGGAGGGGTTTCCATGGACTGTGTGGTCTTCTGTGCACTCCAAACCTGTGTGAACAGGTGTCAGCAGAGGTGTGCTGGATTCCCCCATCCTCAGCAAGTCTGTACATGGGGCTGTGGGGAATGAGGTAGCCAATCTGCATAGGCCAAGCCTTTCTCAGAGGGGCTGATCCTTCTCCCATTGAAATCAGTGCCAGGGATTCCCTGTATTTCAGAGGAACAGTGTTCAAACCCTCTATTACATGCCACGGAGATTGTCCTCTGGTGTGATCACCTTTTGCCATTCCAACCTCCCAATTACCACTTCTGCTGGAATAAGCATGTAAGACAGAGGAGTTTGTACATTTTGTTTTTTTCCTTAAAAAATACAGTGGGAGATTTCAGCATTTTATGATGGTTTTAATAATTAACTCTCAAAAAACACAACAAAAATAGATGGAGCATTAAAGCAAATTTGCAATCCATTGAAGTAAAGAGCTGCAAATAGAAGCAACGCCTGTATTCTATCTTCAGCTATCAGTATAAAACTCATCAAAGTAAACCAGTTTTATTTAGACATCTGGAAAATGTACTTTGACAAACATCCACTTGATGACTGTCAGTGTCTTATAAAGAGACTTTGATATCAAAGATCCTCAGAAACTGTCAGAATAAATCTTTTTTTTTTTTTATGACAGAAGGATGTTTCCTAGCCATGATTTATATTGTCTGATTGATATGTTTTTAGTATCTTAGTACAAAGGATTATTTTTACAAATGTTTTTGTATCTGCTTGTGCAAAATGATGTGACATTAAGAAGATATTTTCAGAAGTTAAGCAAACTAGAAAAGCAGAATCTGTATTCTTGCTCCTTCCACACTCTTAATTGTTCTGTCCCCAAGGTTAATGGATAGCAACTTTAAGGCTTTGTATTTTCTAGACTCACAGAGTTTAGATAATCTATCAAAACCCCTTTTTAAGCAGACAAAGAGAATACACTAATCATGTACTTTGAATGATATTGTTTCCTTGCATTTTTCCTAGTGAAATATATAGGAACAGGGCAAAAGACAGTTGATTCTCTTACATATTTTAGCCTTTCTACAAATGGCTTTTCATCAGCCATATCCAGCATACTTCACCTGAGATACAAAGAAGATAATTAGTCACTCTGAGGCTGTAGGTTTGACTGCAAATGTCCAAATGGAGTTTATTCTCTTGGCTTTTTTTTTTTTTTTTTAATGCAGCAAGGAGTTGTTGCCTTGCAGTGCTACTGGAGATACTGAATACATTAAAATAGGAAGATGAGAGAAATGCCTTGTGGGGACTTCTTGTAAACATGCAGCATGATTGCTTTTTATTGGAGAAGGCATTTCTGCGATGTTCTGTGTGGGGCTGTAGTGCCAAAGATACGCTGCAAATGCTATGAAAGCCTTAACTATTTAACTCTCGTAATCCATCTGCGAGCACTAAGTGATTAGTTTCAGTTTATCCCAGTGTGGAAGCTGCTCTTGGTACTTGCATAAGCCTGCCCTGCAAGGTCCTGCTGAAGGCAGCAATGCCCACACTCAGTGTGGCTGGCAAGCCTTCTCTAGGAGATTCAGAAGAGGGCTGGTGAGGTGGGTCCTGGGTGAAAACTCTGAAAGAGATGAGCAGTTTAAACTGCTGGTCAGAGGAATAACTGGAGTGGCTTGATGGCTACAGGTTGCTCACACTGCTTTTTTAAGCACCAAATTAGACATATTGTTCCCTGTTTTGTCAAGAGGGAACAGAGGCTCCTCATATAGGTGAATCAGAGCAGGAGACAAACTACATTTTAGGTTTAGATCTATATCTTTGGGCTCTCCTATCAGCTTTACTTGAATAGTCCCGTTTGCTTAAATGGGGGTGTCTCCACATGTATTTTTCTGGTACCAAAGGCATGTTGTTGTGTATCTCAGTGGCATATTATAAAAGAATAAAGATAAAATAAACCCAAGATTCTTGAAACAGTTTGTTTTGGGAAAGCAGGCTGCCTTGGGGTGGATATCCTGTATGGAGTCAGGAAGGTATAGGAGGGGACAGGAGATGCTGTTCTTGCAGTGGTTGTAGATGTAGAAATGGATAACAGGGGGTGGGGGGAAGTTAGTCGCACTCATGCTCTTTCTCACACATTGGCTATTTTTGTCTAATAAAAATCAATTAATCAGTATCATGAAGTGTTTCTGCTAAGGAAATACCCTTTTTTCAAGTTTTTGTTTGCTGCAGAGTTTCAGAAAATTCAGCCAACTTTGTTTCAAAATGAAGTGTCTGGTTTATTTCATTATTTACCTTCAGGATGGCTAAACAAGGATCTAATTCACTTCTGAAACACTACACTATTTTGGAGCAATTGCTTGTGATATGGGTAATTACAAGTTACAATTCCCTTGTTTAAAGATGGCTGTTGAGGGAATCACAGGTGTCAGCCTTCTGGGACACAAGTATTATTGTTTGTGTCCTGAACACTGAACTGAGTTAGAAGGAGCCTATTTGTACATTTCAAGATCTGAGATTCTTTTTTGGTTTTTTGGTTGTTTTTGTTTTGTTTTTTTTGAGAATCCTTCCATGTTTTGGGTCAGCCTCAGAATGGTGCTCCAGGAGAGCCAGCTTCAACTCTCATTCTGAACTGAAGGAATCTGGAGTTTGTTTTTTCCTGGAGGCTAAAAGATCATATGCCTCTTGTCTCTGCTATTACTTAGTGTATGTGGATTATTACAGGTGTGCACAATTCTTAGCATAGAATTGCTCGAGGATGTGAAAAGAATCATCAGTATCTTGAATTTTAACTAGAATGAGGCCTGTCATTCAGGAAGGGGCTAAAAAATCACTGGAAATAAGTGTTCACCACTAAACTTTGTCCTGCATGGCAAGACCATGAGCTGTTTTGAATAGGTGAAAAAGTTTTTAAAGCTGTAGGTAAGGTTCCACAAAAATAGCTTGTGTCTTTGTGATAATTGTGTCCTGGGTTATAGTCCCCAGTTTCATTCCATGATCATCAGTGTTTGAGCTCAGCCCCTTGTATTTCTAGAAAGGGGTTCCTTTCAGCTGATCTGGGTAGGTTACTTTCCTTGACCCAGAGATGGTGTTCTTCCTCCCTACCAGCATCTGTCTTTCTCCAGGGAAGTGGCCTCCTCTGCTGGACATTTTATTTTTTCTTCAACTGTGGGAGAGGAGAAGTGGTACCCTCATTTCCTTTTTTTGTTGTCTCCATAACTGTTATTCTGTTGTTTGTTTTGGTACATGATTTCTGAGAAAGGATCCATGAGAGCAATTCCTACTATTATATTAGCTTCCTCTAACTCATTTCTAGCCACACCCCCAGGCCACCTCCTTCCCTGCTTTTCCTCTTTTTGACTATTCCCCCCCCCGGTTTCCTTTGAGGTGTTTGGTTTTTTTTGTCACCTGTTTATATATGCTTTTGTCATTCTTTCAGTTAGGATCTTTCAGCCACCAGCTCACTGCTTTTCGAAGCCAAGCCAAGAAACTGCACCTACACTCATTTAGCCACACAGATATTTAAATCTTCAAGCTTCTGACTGTAATTTTTCAGCCAGTTATCACCTTCCTTTCCCTCTGTATGAACAGCCTGTGTCTTTCCAAATTCTGATTTTAAGATATTATTTTGTTTCTTTCTTTTTTTTTCCCCCTCCCTTTTATATTTAATTCCTAGGAGGTAGGCTGAATTAGACAGAATGAAATGATGGCTCCACTGCTTGCTCTTTGCTACAGAGCAGTGCCCACACTTTTCATGTCTGTGACTCATAATGTGCAAAATTAGTGCTTGTGAAGCTCGAAGAGCAGGGAGAAACTGCAGTTCCCAAAAAACACTGTTAGCAGGCATAAGACACTGCTGTCACTGAAGATGGTGACTTTCTTCTTTGGGCTTATCCTTGTTGCCCACCCAGTGTTTCTTTCCTTATGCCAGAGAAGCATTTGTGTAACTTTCCAGATCAGGGAAAGATTTCAGAGCAATTTCAAAGCAACTGGGGAAAATAGAAAACTAATTTGATTTTTTTTTTTTGTGGCAGAGATTTTTTAATTGATTTTTTTTCTGTTCCTTCTTTTTTAAGGAACTTCCATTGATTGTTTCTCATTTTTGTTTTAATGGATTTTGTCATGATAGAGAATTTGTAAATACCATATGCACTGCAAGAGAAAATGTGCAAAATTTTGCTTTATAAATCTGTCCAGGCTATCCTGTGGTAGCCAGAGACCCACCCAAACATATTGATTCCTGCATAACAGCCTCAAATTAATAAAAAAAACCAACAATCAAACAAAAAAAGTCTTGTTGCTTTGAACCACAACATTTAAGAAACAAAAGTTACTGTCTCACACAAGGATTTGCATTTAGGAAATGCTTCAGTCTTAAGTGGAAGATGAGAATCTTGATGTACTTGGAGCATTGTATCATCTACTGTAGCTAACAATATAGTTTTTAAAATATTGTAAAATAAAGAATAAAAGTTACATGGTTATTTACATCTAAATCCAAATTAGACTCCTTATTTGAGTAAATTTTCGAAACTGTTATGCTTTCTAATAATTTCATATCTGATATGAGTTCATGCATTGAGTGCTTAATTGTCATCCAGAAAATTTAAACTTTACAGATGGTACATCTAAAATTTATGAGTCCAAAGAGTTAATTTTTCAGTTTTTGAGTGAAAAATACATATACATATATATGTGTATNTAAGGAAATACCCTTTTTTCAAGTTTTTGTTTGCTGCAGAGTTTCAGAAAATTCAGCCAACTTTGTTTCAAAATGAAGTGTCTGGTTTATTTCATTATTTACCTTCAGGATGGCTAAACAAGGATCTAATTCACTTCTGAAACACTACACTATTTTGGAGCAATTGCTTGTGATATGGGTAATTACAAGTTACAATTCCCTTGTTTAAAGATGGCTGTTGAGGGAATCACAGGTGTCAGCCTTCTGGGACACAAGTATTATTGTTTGTGTCCTGAACACTGAACTGAGTTAGAAGGAGCCTATTTGTACATTTCAAGATCTGAGATTCTTTTTTGGTTTTTTGGTTGTTTTTGTTTTGTTTTTTTTGAGAATCCTTCCATGTTTTGGGTCAGCCTCAGAATGGTGCTCCAGGAGAGCCAGCTTCAACTCTCATTCTGAACTGAAGGAATCTGGAGTTTGTTTTTTCCTGGAGGCTAAAAGATCATATGCCTCTTGTCTCTGCTATTACTTAGTGTATGTGGATTATTACAGGTGTGCACAATTCTTAGCATAGAATTGCTCGAGGATGTGAAAAGAATCATCAGTATCTTGAATTTTAACTAGAATGAGGCCTGTCATTCAGGAAGGGGCTAAAAAATCACTGGAAATAAGTGTTCACCACTAAACTTTGTCCTGCATGGCAAGACCATGAGCTGTTTTGAATAGGTGAAAAAGTTTTTAAAGCTGTAGGTAAGGTTCCACAAAAATAGCTTGTGTCTTTGTGATAATTGTGTCCTGGGTTATAGTCCCCAGTTTCATTCCATGATCATCAGTGTTTGAGCTCAGCCCCTTGTATTTCTAGAAAGGGGTTCCTTTCAGCTGATCTGGGTAGGTTACTTTCCTTGACCCAGAGATGGTGTTCTTCCTCCCTACCAGCATCTGTCTTTCTCCAGGGAAGTGGCCTCCTCTGCTGGACATTTTATTTTTTCTTCAACTGTGGGAGAGGAGAAGTGGTACCCTCATTTCCTTTTTTTGTTGTCTCCATAACTGTTATTCTGTTGTTTGTTTTGGTACATGATTTCTGAGAAAGGATCCATGAGAGCAATTCCTACTATTATATTAGCTTCCTCTAACTCATTTCTAGCCACACCCCCAGGCCACCTCCTTCCCTGCTTTTCCTCTTTTTGACTATTCCCCCCCCCGGTTTCCTTTGAGGTGTTTGGTTTTTTTTGTCACCTGTTTATATATGCTTTTGTCATTCTTTCAGTTAGGATCTTTCAGCCACCAGCTCACTGCTTTTCGAAGCCAAGCCAAGAAACTGCACCTACACTCATTTAGCCACACAGATATTTAAATCTTCAAGCTTCTGACTGTAATTTTTCAGCCAGTTATCACCTTCCTTTCCCTCTGTATGAACAGCCTGTGTCTTTCCAAATTCTGATTTTAAGATATTATTTTGTTTCTTTCTTTTTTTTTCCCCCTCCCTTTTATATTTAATTCCTAGGAGGTAGGCTGAATTAGACAGAATGAAATGATGGCTCCACTGCTTGCTCTTTGCTACAGAGCAGTGCCCACACTTTTCATGTCTGTGACTCATAATGTGCAAAATTAGTGCTTGTGAAGCTCGAAGAGCAGGGAGAAACTGCAGTTCCCAAAAAACACTGTTAGCAGGCATAAGACACTGCTGTCACTGAAGATGGTGACTTTCTTCTTTGGGCTTATCCTTGTTGCCCACCCAGTGTTTCTTTCCTTATGCCAGAGAAGCATTTGTGTAACTTTCCAGATCAGGGAAAGATTTCAGAGCAATTTCAAAGCAACTGGGGAAAATAGAAAACTAATTTGATTTTTTTTTTTTGTGGCAGAGATTTTTTAATTGATTTTTTTTCTGTTCCTTCTTTTTTAAGGAACTTCCATTGATTGTTTCTCATTTTTGTTTTAATGGATTTTGTCATGATAGAGAATTTGTAAATACCATATGCACTGCAAGAGAAAATGTGCAAAATTTTGCTTTATAAATCTGTCCAGGCTATCCTGTGGTAGCCAGAGACCCACCCAAACATATTGATTCCTGCATAACAGCCTCAAATTAATAAAAAAAACCAACAATCAAACAAAAAAAGTCTTGTTGCTTTGAACCACAACATTTAAGAAACAAAAGTTACTGTCTCACACAAGGATTTGCATTTAGGAAATGCTTCAGTCTTAAGTGGAAGATGAGAATCTTGATGTACTTGGAGCATTGTATCATCTACTGTAGCTAACAATATGTTTGGGTNTCAAAATGAAGTGTCTGGTTTATTTCATTATTTACCTTCAGGATGGCTAAACAAGGATCTAATTCACTTCTGAAACACTACACTATTTTGGAGCAATTGCTTGTGATATGGGTAATTACAAGTTACAATTCCCTTGTTTAAAGATGGCTGTTGAGGGAATCACAGGTGTCAGCCTTCTGGGACACAAGTATTATTGTTTGTGTCCTGAACACTGAACTGAGTTAGAAGGAGCCTATTTGTACATTTCAAGATCTGAGATTCTTTTTTGGTTTTTTGGTTGTTTTTGTTTTGTTTTTTTTGAGAATCCTTCCATGTTTTGGGTCAGCCTCAGAATGGTGCTCCAGGAGAGCCAGCTTCAACTCTCATTCTGAACTGAAGGAATCTGGAGTTTGTTTTTTCCTGGAGGCTAAAAGATCATATGCCTCTTGTCTCTGCTATTACTTAGTGTATGTGGATTATTACAGGTGTGCACAATTCTTAGCATAGAATTGCTCGAGGATGTGAAAAGAATCATCAGTATCTTGAATTTTAACTAGAATGAGGCCTGTCATTCAGGAAGGGGCTAAAAAATCACTGGAAATAAGTGTTCACCACTAAACTTTGTCCTGCATGGCAAGACCATGAGCTGTTTTGAATAGGTGAAAAAGTTTTTAAAGCTGTAGGTAAGGTTCCACAAAAATAGCTTGTGTCTTTGTGATAATTGTGTCCTGGGTTATAGTCCCCAGTTTCATTCCATGATCATCAGTGTTTGAGCTCAGCCCCTTGTATTTCTAGAAAGGGGTTCCTTTCAGCTGATCTGGGTAGGTTACTTTCCTTGACCCAGAGATGGTGTTCTTCCTCCCTACCAGCATCTGTCTTTCTCCAGGGAAGTGGCCTCCTCTGCTGGACATTTTATTTTTTCTTCAACTGTGGGAGAGGAGAAGTGGTACCCTCATTTCCTTTTTTTGTTGTCTCCATAACTGTTATTCTGTTGTTTGTTTTGGTACATGATTTCTGAGAAAGGATCCATGAGAGCAATTCCTACTATTATATTAGCTTCCTCTAACTCATTTCTAGCCACACCCCCAGGCCACCTCCTTCCCTGCTTTTCCTCTTTTTGACTATTCCCCCCCCCGGTTTCCTTTGAGGTGTTTGGTTTTTTTTGTCACCTGTTTATATATGCTTTTGTCATTCTTTCAGTTAGGATCTTTCAGCCACCAGCTCACTGCTTTTCGAAGCCAAGCCAAGAAACTGCACCTACACTCATTTAGCCACACAGATATTTAAATCTTCAAGCTTCTGACTGTAATTTTTCAGCCAGTTATCACCTTCCTTTCCCTCTGTATGAACAGCCTGTGTCTTTCCAAATTCTGATTTTAAGATATTATTTTGTTTCTTTCTTTTTTTTTCCCCCTCCCTTTTATATTTAATTCCTAGGAGGTAGGCTGAATTAGACAGAATGAAATGATGGCTCCACTGCTTGCTCTTTGCTACAGAGCAGTGCCCACACTTTTCATGTCTGTGACTCATAATGTGCAAAATTAGTGCTTGTGAAGCTCGAAGAGCAGGGAGAAACTGCAGTTCCCAAAAAACACTGTTAGCAGGCATAAGACACTGCTGTCACTGAAGATGGTGACTTTCTTCTTTGGGCTTATCCTTGTTGCCCACCCAGTGTTTCTTTCCTTATGCCAGAGAAGCATTTGTGTAACTTTCCAGATCAGGGAAAGATTTCAGAGCAATTTCAAAGCAACTGGGGAAAATAGAAAACTAATTTGATTTTTTTTTTTTGTGGCAGAGATTTTTTAATTGATTTTTTTTCTGTTCCTTCTTTTTTAAGGAACTTCCATTGATTGTTTCTCATTTTTGTTTTAATGGATTTTGTCATGATAGAGAATTTGTAAATACCATATGCACTGC